>WEDG01005201.1:0-98759 GCA_017591395.1 Schistocephalus solidus
TCAAGACTTGGCAAACGAGAAGCTTCACGTTAAGATTTTAAAACTGCAGAAGTCCTGCTCACAGCTCTAAATTGTGAGACACTTAATAGCTTGAAATCTTCTCGGACATCGAAAGTCAGACTGTTATAAAGGACTATTCTCGATCATTGTCAATCTCCTGTTTGTGAACCGGTCGAAGAGGATGGAACTTAAGTTCTCTTACACTGTACCATTCGCATCACCACCACAATTGTGTTGAAGCCTCAGGTCCCTGGTATGCCGCATTCAAAGTAGTTCAGCGTTGCTGCCCACCTTCCTGAATGTCAGCTTGAAACAATCGACGAAGATCTAGAAGCAGCTTTGCTGGATCGCCAGTTTTCTGTGCTCCCTTTGCTATTGGAGATGGTAATTAGTCTGAAGCACGCCAAAATACTCTTTGCAGCCAATTTCTTCGCGTCGAGAGGCATATGAAATATGCTTGAGGCTTGGCAGATCAGACATGATCCCAAACATACAAGATCAAGTAACCTACACACCACTGCCTCCCCAGGTGAAAACATCGCTTACTGTCAGTGGGTTCTAGTACGGTTGCTGCGGAGAAAACTATATCCCAGAAACTGTTAAGCGATAATTAACACGCAAGTGTGAAGAGGTTAGCGGAGGGGAGTAAACCGACAGCTCTTGGCGATGAAGCGGTGCGCAAAATCTCAACACACGCTTTCCCTGAAGTCACAATGAGGCCACATACTAAAAAGGCACTTGAGGTTTGACAAACGGTCGTACTACCAATGGTTCTTTTTCTGCCCTTTCTCCGAGTAAATGGACCCAGGAGTTTTTAATCAACAAAATAGCACGCAAAAATCTAAATACAAACTTGATGACGTAGAATGAGTAGGATAACCGGATAAAGGGAGCGGTGACGGTAGTCATACAAGTTTAAGGAGCTCGAAAAATTCCGTAGCAGTGGGATAGCCTTACAGAACATAAGAAAATGTTGTGAACAAGATCATTGACAGGCTGAATTAGTTTTCATCGTTTTGAAAAAGGAGATGGTTGACATCCCACTGGAAAAAGAGCTTAGAAACAAACTGTTCTTCCACCTTTATGAGTTGACTTGAGGGAAAACGTCAACTTTAAGTGAGAACTTAGTAGGCATTATTCCCAAGTCCATCCTGGCGCCGAGTACGAATCTCCTTAAAATTATGGGTAGTTTCTTGTGTAGGGTTTAGTGTAAAGCACTTATTAGCATTCAATCTCAGGGATCAAAAACGTTAATTTTTGTATCTGTCACAATACTTTTAATCTTAGGCTCTTAGGTTAATAAAAGCACGAGTATCGAAACGAAGCCAGACCCGAACGTAAGTCACAGCGTGTGCTCTGGCATCGCGCACTGATCTAGTGCAACGAGCCCGACGTTGGGAGCCAACAGTTAATTGATGGTTTTAATACTTAAGAAAAGCCTATTTTGCTGTGAGCTTTAGGGATAATTGTTACTTTGCCAGTACTTATTGAAGACAACGGGCGCGAGTGTCAGATCCTGGTGCGAAGTTCTAGTATTTCCAAAGCTAGGTATGTAGTCAATCCATGGCCCCTTTATGTTGCCGGTGGGATAGCTAAGATGTTCTCTTGTACACATTCAAAGTCGGAGTGCATATGGCGTCTGAAGAGTTAGAAAAACAATTTTTGTACACATATACACCAACTGTTTGCTGATATTTTGCCAGGACGAAGTAGTAGTGTATTTAAAAGTCTATGAGACAATTGGCAGTCTTGGTAACACTGACGCGTACCGGGGTCAGGTAAGTCAAATTTGGTTAGAATCAGACATCCTAGTGTTGACGACAAAGATAACGTATGCTGGACTTTCCTCAATTGACTGAGAGCCGAATAAGCAAATTCTGAAGCAAAATGTCTTCATGAGCAGCCTGCAAGATTCACCAAATTTTCGGAGAGCAATGAATGCTGCGGATGACTTCTAACTAACGGGATCTATTTTATAAATGTCTTATAAAGAGTTGTGGGAGTTTAATAGAGCAGGACGCTGAACAGTCTGCAGTTATGTCTTCTGAATTCAGCCAGAGGCAAAAATGCGAGATGCGATGAAGTTAACCAGAAAACGGCACTTTATGAATACCAGTTCACCCAGTCGTCATCGAAACTTGGGACATTTGTCAGCAGGCCCAGTGCACCAGACTTTTAATTCCACCCAAGTTGTGACTTTAGTGGACTACTTAAAACGAGGGCAACTGAAACAATATAAAACTCCTAGTGTCACATAACGCACATATTTAACTGTTCACTATTATTTGAGTAATAATCGCTTATTGAAGAACAATTGAATGAACAGTTTACAGAAAATAGACATCCCTTAAGGCTGAAGTGTGAAATAAATTCAAAATTCGAACGTGAGTGATTAAATTCTCTATTAAGGCCATGACGACCGTGCGCATACGTGATATGTTACCTTTTAATAAATAATTGTTTTCAACTTTTCTGCTACATTTTCGTTCCCCACGTAACGTCAAGAAGTTCACCAAAAACAAAAAAATATCACATTGAAGACCATGTGCAATGTCCATTTCTCCAGCGTCAGTGAAAGCATACAAATAGGCAAAATATATCATGAAAAATAGGTATACAAAGTTAAAAATTGATATTCAATAACAACATCTGTTAGGATTATGAATTAAAATAAGATTTGATAAACTGCTCTTTAGAGAAAAAATTTGAGATTGAGTTGTTACAGGGTCCAACATATTAACAGTCTACTAAATTGGTAGATTGCGACAACACAATGAAACACTTCAACGAAGGCTGAAAAATTTTGACAGAAACAGTAGTAAATTATCCTTCATATGAGCAAAAATATGAAAGTTATGAAAGATAAAAAGGTCATAAGGGTTAGCTCTACGAGAATAAAAAGCCTGAAATCCAAAAATTTGAAACCGTTAAAAAAATTATATCAAATCAATATTTATGGCATGACAACGGAGACAGGAATGACCATATCGGACTTGTCTTGGTCGGTACCACCTATAATACTAGTTGCAATGCGAATGCTTGCAAAACTCAAGATACTTTCCGTAACCTGGCTAGTGAGTACCCTATCTAGCATAATTCATATTCCCGATCACAGCCAACAGAATAAACCTGCCCGTGACTTCATGGTCTATTATTCCGGTTCGAATCTTAGGCGCTCCGAATCTACGGATGGGTATGACTGGCTGATGACGGCTAACAGGCCAGATATGACATATCAGGTGTGCTTCGTCTTTTCGGTACCACATACCGATCACTGTGCTATTGTCGGTGAAGATTCTAGGTTGATCTCCAAAACACAACGAGTCGCGCATGCTCCGCAAAAATTAAGCAGGTAGTGCAAATCTGCAATCAAATACGTCAGTCAGTGCGTACGTGAAGCGTAATTACTTAACACAGTCAAATTATACGTTTGAAAAAGTCTGCGTAATGTGTTGTGAAACACACGAATGAGTTAGCTGAAGAATCGTCCTAACCGAAAGACACACACGGTACTTGCTGCATGATTTAATACCCTCGGTTCTATCAGTTAGCGCAATGTCAACGAAATGATTCAATCAGTATGCCCTAGGTTTTACTGTCCATCATCAATGTCATATTATATAAAAACTTCATGTTTTACGACAACTACCCTAGGTCAGAAAAACTGATTGCATTTTTATAATCCTTTACTAATTTGATTCGCGTCATTGTCAATTTCCCAGACTATACCATTCTTCTAATTTTTTTCATCCTGCCACCCATTTTTCTGTCAATTCTTCCGTGTTTTCTGCTATGTCCCGTGCTACACATGTCTATATCATGCTTATTGGTTCCCAAAATTTTGGAACCTTTAAGATTTTAGAGATTTTGAATCGGTTAAGTTTGTGTGCTGAGTAAAGCCAGCATATCAGATGACTGCAAGTACTAGCTATATATATATATATATATATATATATATATATATATATATATATATATATATATATATATATATATATATATATACGGCTGCTAATACGACAACCACGCGCTTCTAGATGCCTAAACAGTATTTTTGATGCTGCCTCCAGGTTCGAAACTCTTTGAAGATCCTACCAGAAGGAATTTGATGCCAAAGTATCCTAGATTCGTAGGTTAGTCGCGTGCATTTAGATTTAATTTTTGACCATTTTTTTAAGAAAAATATTGTAGTAGAGCCTACTAAAGTCAACGATTATTTGACGCTGAAAAAAGCAATAAAAACGTGATAATAATAAACAAGCTTAGGAAGCTAAATTTGTGGTTATAGAGAAATATCGCAATAAATAAAACAAATGTTTACATTAGAGACACATCTTTTGTAAATGCGCCATATACAGAGAAATAACGTAGAGCCGCTAAACAATGAGATCGGTTCTGTTTATTTTAGTGTATTTGAGGAAAATAGACAAACGCATTTTAAATCTCTACTTGTTACATAAATATTGCAGGAATTAGAAGCACCCTTTCGAGCCAGTTGTAATCCTGCTGGGTCTAAGGGCGCCAAGACTGGATTGCATATTTCAGTTGTGGCCCTACAAATGTAGCGAAGACTTTAGAAAGCAGTCTTCATCGAAAACTTTAAAATGTCTTGTTGATAGAGTACAGCATTTAATTGGCGGATACAGGCACTTTGCATAGAAAGCTTCAGGTTGTCTGTCATCAAAACGTCGATGTCCTTCTGTGTTTCTGCTTCTCAGTGTCATTCTGTTCAAATAGTTGGGTCACATATTAGTATCCTGATTTTGATTTCGCAAACATACCAAGACGCATTTGTTTAAGTTGCAGAACAATTTCTGATCTGCGGGACATGTGGACTTCACTCACTATGACTTTGTAATTTGATCGCGCTACGCTTGTGGGACTGAACTTGTGGGACTTCACTCATTATGACTTTGCACTTTTAGAATTTAGAATTTAATCTGTTTCCTTTACGTTTTAGGCAAATTTTTGGTGATCTCCTGTGGACATTCCGTATAGTGAAGGGATTCTATTTTTGCCTGGAATTCTCGGACTTCTTTGAGTTTGCTGACATGACCCACGTCTGAGGTCACCCATTAAAACTGCGCCTCTAGCAGGCAAGACTGGATGTGCACAAGTTCTCCTTCTCTGTCAGAGTGATTAAACCATGGAATACCCTTCCTGAAAACGTTGTAATGTCACCAACGCTGGAAAGATTTAAAAGGAAACTTGACAGTTTTATGTTCCAAAACGAGCCGGAGCGATATGGAATTTAGCTTCACCCTATGGACTACGCCTATTTCCCTCAATAAATGGAATTGAATTGAATTCCAGACTCGACGCTCCTTTAGATAATCTTAATTTATATTGAAAAAGACCACTTTAAAAATGTGGACATAGTTGTCTTCTTTACGCTAGATTGTCTCTTATACATTTCTTGACGATTTAAGCATTTCCTGGTTTTTACGGAAAAATGTGTTCGGTATTTAGTGTTCATATCGGTTAGCACCGGCAAGGCACTGTCTAAAAATTATGACAATGTGTGCAGATAAAATGTACAAATACTTAATAATGTAGACATAACTTGTCCTGGTAGGTCGACAGTTAGCAATGTTTTTGAAATTAATGGTGAACTAGAAAAAAATAGGCAGTGAAAAACTCCTACCATAAAAATGGAGGCAGAGTTCAAATAGGCCTTCATTTTTGAATAGAAGGTAGGAGAAAAAAACTGCTATAGGAAAAAAATGGTCAGGTGGTAGAGTAGAGTAATACTGCACTAGCATTTCAGAATGAGATAATGAAAAACTCGAGATGATTTGTTCTTGATCACTTAGGCGTATGAAACAAAAATCTCATGTAAAAATGCGTCAATGAACTTAAGTCCTCAGCATCTTAGGATCCAGAATTGAATTCTGATGATGGTCAGTATCCAAAGAAACGGCAGCATTTAAGACTGTGGACCACCGAATGTGTACGTCCGAATGACTTCATCGATTCGATGACTGGTGATATAAGGAGACATCATAGTTAATGGGCGACTCGAGGTAGCGAAAATATAGTTTCAAGAGGGTCACTTAAATTCTAGATGGTCCTTTCTCCGAGTCATGGGGAAAGCTACTGGGAAAAAAAGAGGAAAATAAAAGGTTAATAGAATCAGTGTTAAGATAAGTGTGCAGTCTTCGCTTGAATGCAGAAAGACTAGTTAACGACCTAATTTCAATTGGCAGGTTATTCCAAAGAAAAATATACCTAGAAGCAAAGAAGAGAGAGCGTTTACACGTGGAGGATGCAAGGGGAGGTATAATTAGTGCAGAATTTCTTAGGTTATAAGGAAGACTAACGGGGGTAATGACAGAAAGTTTTGGGGAGAGTTGAACTATTATTATGTCGGAAAAGGAGACAAAAGCCTGCTTCAAGTCTCCTGACCCAAAGAAATTTTAGCTTCGTTAGCTGGCATCTTGTTGAGTAGGAAGAAGCTGAAAGAGTCGGAAACAGGATTTTTTGTGAAATGTCTCTGGACAAAAATAAGAGGTTGCGGCAGCCTTACAGGCCCAAAACTCATGGTGCGACACTTCGTAGGTGAGAACTTTATTAGCCATGTGGAGCTAAAGGCCGAAAGAGCGTCTAAGTCTGAAAGAATTTGTTCTAGGCACCGTTCGGTCGTAGAGTTAGAGAAGGAATACACGCATGTTATGTTATTAGCATAAATAAAATATTGAGAATGTTTAACTATCGATGAAATATCACTTATATACAGTAAGAACAACAAAGGACACCACTAACAATTGGGGTAGCATTTGAGTATGAGGACCCTACTAAAAACGTTTTTGTTTTCGATCATTTTAGGTATGATCTAATAAAGTCAGTAAAGGGGACTACAAAATCCTATAGCTTCTAGTTTAGCTAAAAGTCGTCTATGAGGCACTTTATCGAATGCCTTTGATCGCGTTACGCCTACAGAAACAACTTGGGAACGACCAACGAGAAAATTTTTGATCCTCGTCAGAAGTTTGCCTCCAATACCCAACATTCTCAACTTGTGAAGGAGACGCTGTGGCGTAACACTATCGAAGGCCTTCTGGAAATCAATGTAATCCACATGCACGATGTCTTTTGCATCAAGTGCTTTTGTTCAGCTTTGCATCATAATTAGTGCGTTCTTAACCCAGGAACTTGCCCTACGAAAGCCGTATTGTGCATTGGATAAGAGGTTATGGGTTTTTTAATAAATCATTAATCCATTTTCGATAACCTTTTCCATAACCTTGCAACAGATTGAAGTAAAGATGATAGGCCTGTAGTTTGTAGCAAGTGCACGACTGCCGCTTTTTTGAAGTGGTGTAATGTGGGCTATTTTCCAGTCAGCTGGAAGAATTCCTGTATCGAACGATTTCTGACACAGAAAAGTCAGTGGTTTGGCAAGCTCTCAAGCAGGTTCAAGGAGCAGCCTTGCTGGAATCGTATCAGGGTCAGGAGATTTATACGCATTCAAACCTTTTAGTTCTTCAAAGACCGCCTCTTCTCGAACAAGCATATCGGGAATAATTGGCATTTAAATAGTCTCTGCTTGCTTAGACAGTGCCTTGCCGGTGCTTACCAAATATAAATTCTAAATTCTAACTAGCTGGAATGAAAAAGAGCTTCTCTGGGATAAGCGAGTGAACTAACTGGAGAAAAGTGTTCAGCTTTGTTTCTGATATCTCAAAAACCGTCATCATTTTCTCATAACAGGAATCGGGTTCCTGTTAAGTGCGGTCTTTTTCGTTACAAGCTGCAGAGCAATTTGGGAGTTGTGAATTGCTCACTGGAACAAATAACTCTCGTAATCCCGTCGTATTTGGAAGATCGATCTTTAAACCTTATTCCTTTGTGTTTTGTATGCTTGCAAGGCTACATTTTTATTGGATCGGCAACATTTCTTCCAAAACCTTCCTTTTCAGTTAATCTCTCTTTTTAGATCTCCTGTTAGCCACTGCAGTCGGTTGGATATCCTAAGTTTTGATTTTGGACAGTGGCATTCTATTAGATTAAACAACTACTCCTTAAATAAATTCCAGTCCTTAGTGACGTTCACGGAGAAGAGAATTTTCCAGTCTATTCGTGATGCCCTAGCTTTCATCTTTGCAAAAAGTCTCCTCGCCATAGATTGGGCCTGGTTTCATTTATTGCAGATGGTACAGAATATAAACCATACTCCCATGAAAGTACTGCAGGATCACTTCGACCAAGTGGAGGTAGGGAGGGTATACTTTGTCTATACTGTCAGGATCTTTAGTGAAGACGAGATCTAAAACAACTAGCCTGTTGTCCTCCACGCGCTCTCGTTGGATTAAATGCATGTTGTGTTAGAAGAACTTCAAATGTTGTCTTTAACAAATGGTGATCTAATGCTTAATTTGAGCCCTGCGCCTGCAGATCGTTCCATCAAATGCTAGGTGCAGTTAATTCACCCTTGAAAACAACATCAGTTCAACCACCAAATCTCCGTTATGTTCTCCAGGAAACATGTGTCAGCATCGATGCCCGTCCCTGGTGGTCGTTACAGAGGCATGGCTTCAGAGAGCTGGGATCCCCATGTGTTTAAAAGTCAGCCAAATAGCCTCAATTCCATTGGTACTCTTTTCTGTCCTTTCACACGCAGAAAGAAGCTTTTTGCATGCATCACAACTCCTCCATCCTGTCAGTGGATGTGGTCTGCTGGAACTCAGATACTGCTACTTTGCAATCACTGATGCTCTGCGACAGCCATGTATCTGTGATAACTATAATATCAGGAGACAGAACAGCTACCTGAATTTCTTTAGTTCGTCTAGCTTTCGAAAACAGACTTTTAGGGCGTTGGTATGAATAAATTTCAGTTGGACACACTCGGCAGGCCCAAATTCCATTTGTCTCGAGTTTGCCAATACTACTTGCCGCTGCCATCATCATAGGCTGGTTCGAGAGCAATTCTGCGTTTCTCTGTATCACGTTCCCCTGTAAATCATCAGACTGTTCTCTCCAGCTGCAAGTCTTCTCTTCATTTCTATCACTAATTCGAAGCGTTTCAGACGATTCTGCTGGAGATTATTCCAGCTGAAAATCTGTCTACTAAGAGTTTCGAAGGTTTGTTTTTCTCGAGAGAATCTTAGCTTTAGCCTCTTCCTTGTTGTCCAAGACAATTTCTGCTAGGCCGTGGTTTCACAGTTTCTGGGACTGTTCGACTATCCTTTTTCCGAGCCTGAAGGCTTTGCGAACGGTTATCGTCTCTCCTGAATGAAGGATATACAGTTCACCAGGTGCTGAATCATAGCAGATCAGCAGAGATCCGTTCCTTTGAGGGTAGTAGCATTTGATTCAGGTAAGCCCTGGATAACAACGCAGTTCTCTCGGTCTAGGGCGTCTTTTGATTCACTGCCGATCATATTTTCCTCTGAATGACCAGAAGGATTCATTAGGTTTGTTTTCAACTTGATACTCGTTTTTATGTTGTTTCCCAATGATATCTTGCCACTCATTGGTATTTTCGCTCCCAACTAAGGGCTCTTTAGAACTGCTGCGGGATAGCCGACAGGAGGTGAGTCTGAAGTCGGAACTGCCTTTAGAAGCGGCATTATTGAAGTTCTCCTGATATTACCGTTATCCAATTTGGTGGTGTTGTTGTCCGATGCTGGGATTCTGGGACTTAATTTTTGGATGAAATATTATCTGTGTCTTCTGAAACTCGTTTCTGTATTTTCTTGGATCCCTGCCGCTTGCCCTTTTTCCTTACTGGATGCTGTTTAACAGCTGCATCGAGCTCCGTTGACGTAGCGTCATCTTCCTTGTTGGATGTGATGGCTGCGGAAGCTGTGCCTGCGTATGTGCATTTGTCTCCCTCGTGTTCCATCGTTAGGGACTGCTTCTTTTCGGGCAAATTGTGAGGAAGTTTCTTTAACTTCTCTATCTCCAACTTCAGCCCCTGCATATCCTTTTCAATCTCCGAAATTTTTAGAAGAAGTTTAAAGCATGTCGCACACGCTTCGTCCTCGTAATTGACATCCAAAAACTTACTAAACTCTTGGCCCGTTTGGCGGGAGGTGATTTAAAGGAAACATGTCCGGAAATGTGGCCATTCGTATTATGATTTATGTTTATTCCATCATTAAAAATTAGATCAGAGATTATGTCGTGTGGCGATAGCTCAGTGGTTTCGCCGTCGTTCCCTGCCCGCTGGTGCCCCGGTTCAAATCTCGGCAGTGACATATATTTTGCACGATTTCCGAAGTGTGTATTTTTGAATTCCATGATAGATCGCAAAAACAATAAAGGGTTTTAAAGAAATATGGGACGAAAGGTTTTAGCGGAAGCAACTATGAATAAAATATCAGAAATGACTCAGCCCTCTGTTGACTGGAAGATCTCGTGGAGTTGCTGGCGAGAAGTGCACAAGAGGAGAATATCGGGCGTATCCGCTGCTTTGCTGCAGTAGTCTTGTGAGGATGAAGAGTATGTCGAATAGAATCCAACGCTTGATAAATAAAGTACGCAAGAGTGACCAGTAGAGTGAAATATCAAAAGTAGTAAATTCCTCGGAGGTGGAAAATTTTAAACCGAATTCGAAGGGCGCGAAGGGATGTCTTAACCTAGCCACGCGCGTAATGCGTTTAGAGGGAAGCCTTGAAGGTAGGAGAAAAAAACTGCTTAGGAAAAAATAGTCAGGTGGTAGAATAGGGTAAACTGCAGTAGCATTTCAGAATGAGATAATGAAACGTCGAGGTGATTCGTTCTTGATCACTTAGGCGTATGAAACAGAATCTCACGAAAATGCGTCAATGAACTTAAGTCCTCAGCATCATAGGATCCAGAATTGAATTCTGATGATGGTTAGTATCCAAAGAAACCGCAGCATTTAAGAATGTGGACCACCGAATTTGTACGTCCGAATGACGTCATCGTTTGGAGGACGGGTGATATAAGGAGACATTATAGTTCATGGGCGTCTCGAGGTAGCGTAAATATAGTTTCAAGAGGGTTACTCAAATTCCCGATGGTCCTTTCTCCGAGTCATGGGGAAAGCTACTGGGAAAAGATGAGGAAAATAAAAGGTTAATAGAATCAGTGTTAAGATAAATGTGCAGTCTTCGCTTGAATGCAGATAGACTAGTTAACGACCTAATTTCAATTGGCAAGTTATTCCAAAGAAAAACTATACCTAGAAGCAAAGTAGAGAGCGTTTACACGTGAAGGATGCTGGGAGGTATAATTAGTTCAGAATTTCTTAGGTTATAAGGAAGACTAACGGGGGTAATGACAGAAAGCTTGGTGAGAGTTGAACTATTATTAAGACGAAAAAGGAGACAAAAGCCTGCTTAAAGTCTCCTGACCCAAAGAAATTTTAGCTTCGTTAGCTGGCATCTTGTTGAGTAGGAAGTAGTTGAAAGAGTCGGAAATAGGAGTTTTTTTGTGAAATTTCTTTGGAAATTTTCAATTTTTGAACGGCTAGATTCGTTCATCAAACCGAAGAAAGGACAGCAAAATTCAAGAATGGGAAGTACAAACATACGATAAAGTCTTAATTTAATTTCAGGAAGGTAGAAATTATAAGAAATAAAGCCGCAAATCTGAGCAGCTTTGGCCGTAATTCTATCGGCATGAGGCGAAAGATCTAATTTATTGGTGTAGCTTAAGCCCAAGTCCTTGATGGAGGAACATTCAATCGTATGGCAACCTTCAAAGATAAGAGGTTGCGGCAGCCTTACAGGCCCAAAAACTCATGTAGCGACACTTAGTAGGTGAGAACTCCATTAGCCATGTGGAGCTCCAGGCCGAAAAGAGCGTCTAAGTCTGAATGAATTTGTTCTAGGCACCGTTCGGTTGTAGAGTTAGAGAAGGAATACACGCATTTGAGGTCATCAGCATAAATAAAAGATTGAGAATGTTTAACTATCGATGAAATATCATTTATATACAGTAAGAACAACAAAGAACCTAAAACGGTACCTTGAAGGACAGCACTAACAATCGGGGTAGCACTTGAGTATGAGGATCCTACTAAAACTTTTTGTTTTCGATCATTGAGGTATGATCGAATAAAGTCAGTAAGGGGACTACGAAATCCTATAGCTTCTAGTTTAGCTAGAAGTCGTTTATGAGGCACCTTATCGAATGCCTTACTAAGATCAAAATAGATAACTACTACAGATAGATGATCATTAAGAAGAGATTTTAGTAGATTTAGAAAAGACATGTGGCAGGTTTCACAAGAACGGTCCGGTAAGAAGCCGTGTTGGGGAAAAAGTTGATAATTTTTATTGCTTATGCAAAAATCCGTGATTTGTTTTTGCAATTAGTTTTTCGAAGAGTTTAGCAAGAGAGGGCGTTTTATGAACACCACGATAGTTATGAATGTCCGAGCGGGAACCAGATTTAAAAAACTGGTATTATAATAGAAGTTTTTCCAATAATTGGGGAAGAAACCATTTTCGAGAAATACTGAGAATAATTTGCTTAGTAAAGGTGGAAAATCCCTTAACTGTTTAATAAGTGAGTTTGGAATGTTATCAGTTCCAACAGAATGTGAATTTTTTTAGGTGAGCTATTTCTTTTGAATACATGAAGGCGAGAAATTAATAGTTGTTAGAAGCGAATTTGAAAGCAGAGGAATTGTGGGAGTGGGGGCTAGTTTCAATGGTAAAGTGGTTGGCAAAAACGAGTTTAACAATTCTGCTTTGCCCAAATCATCTGTAACAAATTTTTGTTACAGTCGAGTAAGGGCGGAGTTACATTCAGACGCTTAGCCGATGACCGAACATGAAAGATTTGAGCAACAGATTTGGATGAATTGGCATCACTTAGTGCCCGAGACTCCCTACGCTTATCTCGCGCGAGCCTTATTCTCGATGCTAATTCAAATATTTGTGCAATCCTTAAATGAACTGACAAAGAGCTTTTAGATGAATCTTTAAGTTGCTTTCGTAATTTTTAAGTCTGTTATGGAGAAAATGCGGAACAGTAGAAGAAGCTGAATGTGAATTTAAAATCTTAAACGGGATAAAAGCCTGGATTTTTTCTGTGAGGCTCTGAAATAGCTCACGGAAAAAGTTTAGATCATTGATTGAGAATATGCTATGCCAATCTAGAGTGCTTACGAAATTATTTACTGTTTCATGGTTTATGTTAGCAAAGTCGAGGTTATTGCATTTTAAACTCAGGCTTCGTAAGAAGGGGGTGGAAAACAACAGTGAATTATTGCGTGATCACTTGTAAATAGATCATGATGGAAAATTCATAAAGAGAGGGTGAACATCGTTTTGTAAAAATTAAATCTAAAATGTTGTCATTTCTAGTAACTGATCTGACCAGTTGGGACATGTTTGTAAAAGTTAATAGTATCGACCAATTTCTGATGTTTAGGCGGAGAGGAATTGGCCTGCCAGTCAATGTCTGGCAGATTTAAAATCGCCTACGATTATTTTTGACATCAAACTGAGTGTCTGCAACTTTTTCAAATAGTTCACAGAGCTCGCTTTCATTGCCAGAATAACACGGAGGATTATAGACACAGCCAATTACCACTTTTTTATTGTGAGGGAGGATGACTGAAGCAAAGCATACATTTCCAGAAAAAGACGAAATGTTCAGATGAAAAGGAAATATACAAAGGATGACTTTATTATAAAGGAGGCAACCACCGCCACGTTTTTTCAGCGCGGTCTTGTCGGTACAAATTGAAATTATCTATAGCAAGCGTCGAGTCAGAAATAAGAGAGTGAGCCCAGGATTCAGTGATGCACAGCACATCTGGATCAAGCTCAAAGGCTACTGTTCAAAGCTCAGCCATCTTATTTACAACTGACCTCGCATTGAGTGAAACTAAGCTGGGCGTATTCCTGAGCGGCAGGTTACGCTCATCAGTATTTATAAAAAGGATAATTTGGTGGCGGAGAAAGAAAACTGGAAAGAAGAAACGAAAGGTGGGAAACAAAATTGCTCTGGTCTACAATTTTGTCGAAATGTTACTGTTAAAGAGAACTGAGATTATTGTACAGCGGCATATTTGGATGAAAACCTTGGAAGGGAAGGCTATATTGTGGCGTTTGAAAGATTGGGGGTGGCATAGAAATGAGATTTTTGAGGGACGTTAGCAAAAATTGGCGGAAAAACGTGCATTTGAAAAAGGAATAAATGATTTCCGAAAAACTGGTAGCATAATTTGGAAGCGTTAAATATTTGTGGATTTCGGACAATTTTTGGGTTGGGAAAAAGATGCTAACGTTAGCGTTCGCAGCTGTTGTAGATGCTGAGGGTTAGCAGGTTTCCCATCGGTAATGCCATTGCTGATTTTAAAGCCTGGATTAGCCACATATTTAGATTTACTAGGAGTTTTCGTAGGGTTAGTAGATTTGTCAGGTATAGCAGGCATGGTTTTGCTTTTGGATGAGAAAAGAAGTGGAGTTGACACTATTTCCCTCAAACCAGAAACAAAGGTTAACGGGTGAAGATTCAGCTGGAATCGAAATTCCTGTCGATCCGGAGGGCCGTGGGCTTGCTTTAGCTACAGGAAAAACCTCTGAGATAACTTTTGGTATTGAAGGTGTAGACCAAGGCTTCTTGTTTGCTAATGAGGGTAAAAACCTGACGTTCCATTGGGGTTTTATCCCTACAGATAAACAAATTGTTTTTCAAATATTGAGCTGAGTGCTCATGCCTAGAGAAAATAAGGTCAACTTCAATCGCTGAAAAAAGTTTGACCAGAATAGGAGGGTTTTTACTACGGGAAGATAACCTTTTAGCTTCAGCGACTTTAAAGTTAAAGCCGCACGAGTAAAGGAAATGAAATGCAACGTCCAGGGGATTTTGCTCTTGGGAACGTTTTTTAAAAGGAAAATTGAAACTTCTCTTATGTCGGTCAAGTGACTCAGTACTGACCATGTTTATAAAAGGCTCTAGTTTCACGCATTGTTGAGAAGTGAGTGAAGACAATTTTTCCCTCAAAAACGGTACCAAGGATCGTGAAGAGAACCATATTTAGACATAAAGGTATTAAAGTTTTCCAGGGCGTCAAGGTCTAATTTTTTCATGCTTAAGGTGGGTTGTTCTAGTGGAAGTTTTACGCGAAGAGGATGTTTGCGTCTAAGTACTGACTGGGGTTTCATATTGGTTTTAAAATATAAGTACTTTTCAAATCAATAATACGAAAGGAAAATTGTTACTAGTGACGTTTTGCGGAATAAAAGATTTAATATTTTAAGCAAGTCACTGCAAGCAATTATCTGCTAGGTAACGAGTTTAAACTGAAAATAGAATTAGCGAAGAGGCTATGCAGGATGAAAAATTATATCAACTGGTATACCAGTTACTACAAATTATTCTTCGCTGAAAATTAGGTAAACTTACAAATTTTTAACTTTATTTCTAGAATAAGCCTTTAGATTCCGTCATTTTGACGTAAATCTGCGAGAACTTTAATGAGGCTATGTAGGGTGAAAAAGTTTAAAAACTCTATATTTCTCCCTTTTGCAAATTGCAATAACTGCAGGTGTGTGCAGCTGATGATGAGGTAGAAATACAATTAATTGTCAATAATTAAGCTAATATTTTCTACAGGAAACGTAGAAATCAGTTGAAAATTCGATAATTTACTTATCTTCAACTGGCATCTATCCGTATAAGAGATACTGGATCCAGGAAGAGAAAATAGTCTTCGAGTAAAAACCCTCTGAAGTGACAAGGTTAAGAAAAGCTAAGTGACACACTTCGCATGATCTCCTAGGTAGAAAACCATATTGCGATCATTTAAAAGCTTATTTTCTAGGCAAAAGTCGAGAATTTGATTAAAAATAATTTTTTCATGAAGTATTGCTAGAGCCGGGGTTTTGTGAACGCCTCGATAATTATTTACGTCCGAACGAGATCCCGACTTGAAGACAGGAAGAATAATAGGTGTCTTCCATGAGTCAGGAAAGAATCCGTTTAGAAGATAAACTGAGAATATATGGCTAAGCAATTGGGGGAAGCATGTTGGCGTACCGATCCCCGGTAAACACCACCACACGCCATACCCCATTCTTGCTCACATGTGGTCGGGAGATGCAACTCCCTAAAGACCTTCATATCCCACCTGCGCATCGAATGGAAAATGTAAACACATATGCTTCACGCTTAAGGAGAATCCTATGGGTGGCATTTGAGGAATCCCGCCTGCATCTGCAGGAAGGACAACGACAACAGAAAAATTACTACGACCGTATAGCGCATGGGACCCCACACCAGGCAGGGGATATCGTATCGAGGCAAAATTTTGCGGCGCCAGCTGGATTGCCCCCTAAATTTAATCCATCGTGGGTTGGTCCTTATGTTGTTACTCGAGTCCTCTCACCACGACCTGCCTCATCTGACACCAAGATAGGCCGTATTCAGAGGAGTTTTCCATAAATTTCAACCGTCTTAAGCCAGGATCTTTGGTAGGCGAGAATACCGACCATTCAGAGCTGCAAGCTAGCCCGTCTCATCAGAACGATACTAAAATAGTTGAGAACTACCTAGACATTCATCCGGAAGATGGCTATGCGCTGCCCGAGATCATCAGCGATGAACAACAAGTTGAAAACTGGTAGAGGTACCTCCTGAAGGCCGATCGGTTACCGAAATAAAAAATGCTGCTGGACACAGCAGACTCTTTTTATAAGAGGAAGTAATGAAGGAAGCTCTAACCACGTGTTCCTGGTAAAAAGTTCTAGAACCACGCACGTTCATAGAACATTCTGGAAAACCCGCCCCTTAGGGGGCACGCACGCAATTCTTCAGCATATTATACGACTAGCACTTAAACACGATTTGAGTTTCTTATAAACTTTTTAACATAATAATTTAGTTTAAATATTAATACAGGGAAAATATTTATAGCTTAAGTTTGTTTAATCTCTCTTCCCCAATGCATCTCAACCAAGCATCAACGATGGGATCCAACCTTGACAATGGAGAAGCTAAAAATACGGGCGAGGAATGAAATCCAGGAGCCCCCGTTTTCGGCCGAGCCCGACGATCAGGATTCCTCATTGCTGCCCGTCTTTCGTTTGTCCCGGATCCCTGTTGGACAATCTTTCCTCGGATTTAGCTTATTTTTTCTTAGGTTTTCCCCTTTACAAAGCTTCTCATTTTACTTAGTATATTGTTTTCACTAACGTCTTCCTTTCCCTTCCTGGGCCACAGCTACCGTATTCTGGACAAATTACACATCAAAGAACGTTGAATGCCTCAAGATTGTAGACACTGTCATTGAATATCGCCGTTTCTGCCGTTATATGTCGGATCTTGAGTAGGTGTCCGTCGGTTCGGCAGATCATGTTAATTTGCCAGAATTCGCTACCCATAATAAATTTTTATTTTAAGCAACTGTAGGGCACTAGCAGTAGACGCCCATCCGCATGACGAATATCATCGAGTTGAGAATGGATCTGCTGCACATCTATGTTTTCTTCCATGCATTAAAGTGAATACCTTCGATACTGAGCCGTTGTACAAGAAGCGAAAAATCATCCCATTGTATAGTTATTTCGCTCTTTACTTAGATCGCTCCTGAAATCCGACTTTTGTCATAATTTTTCGAAACTTATTGAGCTTAACTGTGACGAAGGTCTCTTTTACATTTACAAAGTTTGTGTAGAGGTTGATTGGCATTCCCTCACTCTTTCCTTGGAAAGAGCATGCTCATGGTTGTAAGGCGTTTTTGAGGAGTTCCTGCCTTATATGCGATGTTAAGCAATGAATTAGCACCCGGGTAATTTTTTACTGAAAATGTCGAGAAGAGAAACTACGTACTTTTTTCCAGATTCTTGGGTTACCTTTTGGTGTGTATAAAAAGAGTAGGCTACATCTTCTACCTCTTTGGGGAAACTGTACTTGTCCTGCTGTCTCTTAGACCAATGAGGGGGGCTTGCGCATTTGTCGAGGGCCACTGCATTTGCAATTTTTGCCTGTAGTTAAACCAGCGCCCGGAGAATTCGGTGGACATCTGTTAATGACTTTGATTGTTCACCTGAAGCATTTGGTTGATTGATTCTTCTTAGACAGGAGATGGGTGGTTGTGGACACACTTAAACTTCAAGGATTCGCTTGGTGCCTACACCTTGTGCATATCATCTGACTGTTGTTCTTAGATGACCACGGATAAAACATAGTAAACGTAAATAGCAATGAAGTGAATAAGTGATAAATCTGCTAGCCGTTTTCCTCAGTTCAATGTAAATCGTAAGCTCAAAAGTTTCAATCCAAGGGGTTTTGTTCAGATGTGCTCAGGCTTTTGCATACTTAAGCACGTTTTTGATATAATATTTACAGGTAAAACCAAACCAAGCACGAGCTTTTCACCAGAAGGTGAAGAACAGCGGCTAGTGGCGATGGAGAAAGAAACAATAATTCCAGATTCGGACTTTAACATGATGTAACCCGATACGCACGTAAGAAAATATGGGCAGATCAAATAAACAATGCTCTTAGATTAAAAAAAACGTATGAAACGCGTAGCGTAAAGGAAAATATGGAAATCGAGAGGGTGATATACACTACTGCCTGCCAGAAGCCAAATGTATGTGTACACTTAGACTAGGTTGGATGTATTGGGCCACGCCGGAATGATCCTAGTTATAATCGAACTCAGGAGCTTGCATCTTTTGAACTGATTGGATTGTTTTTAGAAGGTTCATAGACAGCTCAGTTACGGATAACGTACGCACTGCTTGGGTCAACTTTGTGTAGCACCCAAACAAACGCGCGTATTACACAGCCCTCTGGGTGCGTGCGGATATGCTGGGCGCTACTACCTTTTATCTCATTGGGATCTGTTCTTCATTATTCGGCTCGAGAGTGAAAAGATAAGGTTGTACATTTCATAAGCGGTTTTGGAGTCTCTAATACAACGCATTTTTACTAAGATACAAAAAGCGAAATAGGCAAGCTTTGCGCTTGAGCAATATTTGGGAAGTCAACCTAAAAGTGTGGACTAAGTCCACAGAATGGTTTCTCAGTGACTTTTCGGGGACGTCGCTGGATAAAAAATGGGATAATTAGGAGTAATTGTGGACCTCCAAAGGATTGGTTTGATGGCACCTGTATGCATTTCTCAAGATTCAAACGCATTCCCGGTTTCCAGGCTTATCTCATATTGATTTTAAACGCTGTTTCGCGTACGTTGCCATGAGTTATTCCGACTGCGCTCGTTCAGAATTAATCAACCGATTCTTTCCTTGAAATGGTTTCTTTACCTGTGCAAAAATCTGTTACAGTACCCAACTGCTCGTCATAAAAATGGTTCCCGGCTCCAACTGGGCGTTAACGTGATCTAAGCCCTTCTATTGAGAATGAACAACTTAGGTTACCAGCGAACGGTCGTAAAAATCACAATTTTTTTCTGCTTGGTGATTGTTTAGTTTCTAAGAAAAGTGTACAGCCATCACGTTCGTTTTCTTTGCTTGTGTGCTCAATCCCCTATTTATTAAACTTATTCAGTAATTGCACCGTATTAGTCATTTTCCTAAACGCATTAGTTTTTTGAGCATACATTTCATGATGGACTAGGTAAGAAAACTACCAGCTAGCCGTCCTAAACTTATTTGTCTGTCGCAAAGGCTCTGGTGGCCTAAAAACAAGAGCATTCAGGTAATCGATTAATACGACGCAAGTTCTGATGCTCACCTGCAACCACCCCATCAGTTACAAACACAGTTGCATTAGTACACTGTATCGGCCTGCCGAGATGCATTTTAGTGAAACAGCAGACAAGGTTGCTGAAATGTAATAACTTCCACGAGTGATTAGAGCGAATTTTTATCCACACAACTTCTTCAGCCTCTTAATGCATAAACGCGACCAGAAACAAACTTCAACCAGCTCCAAAATTATCTGCACGCACTCGCACGTGAGGAACGTCCCTGGAACCGTTGATCGTTTCCTCATAATACTCGGAATTGTAGTTGCACATGGAACGGAGCAACCATCCGGCTCCATGCCATTAGGGCGAAAGCGCTGCCACAGCAGGTAATTAATGGGTCGTCTGCTGGATCTGATGCATTTACGGACACAACCAACTACGTCGGAGTATCTGAGATACTACTTCAAATGTGAATGGATGAGCATGCAACAGCAGTGAGGGGAAATGATGCTAACTTTCGGATTGCACCGCATTCGACGGAGTCCAGCCACACCTTTATTTGCTGAGGCCAAAATTCTGGTAAGAGATGACAAACGCCTGAGTCGCAAGCTGCTTTAGCCATGGCTCTCCGACCTACATTCAACTAACACGCACAGTGACCTTCCGCCACCCTATTATATGCTCCGATTTTGCATGGGCAAAAATTATTTTGCAAGCGGAAAAGGGTACCGTTCAGCAGCAGTCATGGTGACAGTGGGCCAAATAGCCGAGCAATCGTTCTGCAAAGTGATGAAATCACGGAAATTAACGACTCGGGTACGGACCAAAAAGCAATCATCGCCTCAAATACGAGCTGCAGCGCTGAACATTAGTACTGCTAATTAGAGTAGGCATGTGGTTGATTGGCAATTGCATCCTATAAATATTGAGAACCTTGTACCTCTATAACCATTTTCTGCGTCTGACCCTGATGATAATTTCAAGTGAGAATTCGAAGTTTTATGACAATTAACTTCTTGATTGAAAGATCACATTCTTAATAAATAAATAAATTGTATATTTATGGCCCAGAGAGCACAACCATTACAAATTTAGTATCGCGGTATAAATAAATACAAAGTGGATAATTGCTGCACTATGTGAGCAGCCATATTAACAGCAGAAATGAACAATATGGTAGGCATATCTGATTTAGAATGATTTGCCATTTTTAAAACAATAGTCAACAATCTTTGACATATACGGTGAACTAGAAAAGAGGCAGTAAAAAACTCCTAGGGTTAAATTTGAGGCGGAGTTCAGCGAGCCGCCAATTCTGCTTCTTCTCCTTCTTCAGAGAAATCCTTTTATTCAGCAATCATTCAACCCTTTGAAATGAATATAACAGTTTTGCCACATATTTTCTGGAATCATGCATGGCTTCAGTACCTGTTTACCAAAACTCATACCTGGTAAAAAAACCCTGTTCCATCTTCTTAACCTTTCTTTATAGGCTAATTCAATGTAGTTAAAGAAGTATAGCATCCAAATGACTTACGAAAGACTTTCGACCAATTCCTTTAAGATTCTTGGTGACTACCTTGCGTAAACATGTCTCTAAATGGTCGTAGGTGGACAATATTTTACATTTCAGTTTTGGTAGCAAAGATCATCCGAAAAAATTGTCAAAAATTGTGAATTAAGGACGCCTATTTAATATTCTTATTAACTTGGTTTCAATTTCCTCATTTTTCTCACTGAGCATATTCACCATGAGTACTGTAGTGTAGACGAGGGTCGAAACTGCTAAGAACCGAGGTGTACAAAATAAATTAACGCTAAGTGGAGAATTGTGTCTAAACTACAAACGACAAAAGGACGGCAAAAATGTCAGAGGATTGTTAGAATGCAGACTCACGAAAAGCGCAGCTTCTAGATAGCGAGTGTTGTTGAGGATTGTAATGAGCTCTGAGCTAGATCCAGAAAGCTATACATCAAGGATGAAAAGCAGAGTCAGGAGTTAAATTGAGACGGCGATCAGTAGAATGCAATCGAGAAATGAAGATCAATCCTTGCAATTGACTGAAAGTAATTGAGAGAGATCAGTACAATCAAGATAGCAGCGGTGACATGCAGCAGCGAAAACAGAAGACGTCCAACATGCCGGTTAAAGCTGGCTGTTTTTTTAGCACATTAACACAAGGGATCATAAAGATTCAGGTGAACAAGAAAGATACAAAGATGTAAATTGTACAAATACCTACACAACTCCCCCACCAGAGCGTTTGTTGTACAAAAAAATGCTCGATGAAAAAAAGCAAAAAATTATACGACAAAGTCCTTAAGATTGGCAGGAAAATGGATATGTCTACCAGAACGAGAGGAAATGCGTTGTGGTGAAGAAGTAGCAAAACGTGTGGGTGGGGTGGTCGAGTGTGAAGGTTGAGTGGAAGGGACTGACATAGGTGGAGTGGATGGTGACGGTGCGGAGTAATTGGATGGAGCAACGGGCGGTGGGACGCACTCAAGATAAGCTGGCTTGAGTCTATCGATGGAGACTGTGTCAGTCTTGTCAGCCTTCTGTATGACGTAATACTTGTCCATCCTTTGAAGCACCTTGTATGGGCCATCATAAGGAGAACAAAGAGGCTTTCGAACTGCGTCATGCCGGACGAAGACGAATGGAACAGATTTAAGGTCGTCTTGCACAAACGCGTTTGGATATCAGGCGAGTGGGAGTTGGACGCAATTGAGCCATGCGCCGTTTCAATTGTTAAACGAAAGCATTCGACAAGCTAGTGTCTACGGTGAGAGGCTGCACAAATTCGCCGGGAAGGTGGAGAGGTGTACCGTATGCAAGTTCTGCCATAGTACATTGATTGTCCTCTTTGACAGCTGATCGAATACCCAAAAGGACGAGGGGTAAGTTGTCACTCCATGCAGTTGTGTCTGAGTGAGACATCTGTGCTGTCTTAAGTTGACGATGCAGTCGTTCCACGAGACCGTTAGAAGCAGGGTGATATGCCGTTGTCGTGATGTGCGCACACCCGAGAAGTTTAGTGAACTCACGGAAGAGACTAGATTGAAACTGACTTCCGCGGTCAGTGGTAATGGTGGCTGGCACACCAAAATTGGCAATCTAGTGATGCAGGAAGACCGTGGCAATATTTTCTGCCGAGGTATCCGATATCGGAATTGCAATTGGCCATCGTGTGAAACGGTCGATTGCTGGGAAAATATGCGTATACCCACGTGAAGGTGGTAACGGCCCAACTAAGTCTAACTGAACGTGATGGAATCGAACGTCCGGAACAGCAAATGTGCTTGGAGGCGAAAAGGTATGGCGATGCACTTTGTTTTTCGAGCACACGAAACATTGCCTAGTCCAAAGAGCGATGTTGGAGTTCATCTTTGGCCAGACAAAGCGAGCAGCAATAAGTTTGCGACAGGCGCGGATGCCAGGATGCGACAGAGAGTGAACATGGTTAAACACTACCTTACGGTAGGATAATGGAACAAGAGGTCGGGGAGTGCCTGTGGACCAGTCGCATAAAATCGTACCTGGTGATGCTGGAAGTGGTGCATCTCGAAGCTGTAGAGTACTAGATGTACGCAGATCAGCAATGGACTCGTCTTCTAGTTGGAGGTCTGCAAGCTTCGCCAGGTCGAATTTGGATGACAAGGTGTTGATGTCCGGTATCGATAATGCATCAGCAACGAAATTGTCGCTGCCTCGGACATAGCGGATATCAGCAGTAAACTGCGAGATATAGTCAAGGTGACGTACTTCTCTGGGCGAATACCTATCTGGTTTGGCCTTGCGGGCGTAAAAAAGAGGTTTGTGGTCGGTATGAACCCAAAAATCTCTTCCCTCTAATAGGTGGCGAAAATGACGAATAGCCAGGTATATAGCCAGGAGCTCGCGAGAGAAAGTACTGTAGCGAGTCTGCGCCAGTTGTAGCTTCTGTGAAAAGAAAGCCAATGGCTGCAACTGGTTATTCACCTGTTGATGTAAGACTGCGCCGACAGCACTGTTGGAAGCGTCAGTGGTCAAAATCAACTGCGTATAAGCGTCAGAGTTGAGGTGGTGCAGCATGGTCGCATCAGCGAGTACCTTCTTGGCTGCCTCAAAAAGCTGAGTGAGCTGCCGGTGAAAGTTCAATCGGCTTGCCCTTCGACTTCAAAAAGATCAGTCAATGGAGCCAGTATTGCCGCACAGTTGGGAATGAAACGTCGGTAATAATTGACAAGTCCAATGAAACGTCGCAGTTGTGTGAGGGTCTTCGGAGGCGGAAAAGATAAAACGCTTTGCACCTTCTCTGAAAGTGGTGGGATTCCATGCTAATCGACGTGATGACCAAGGAAATCAAGAGAACGAACGCCAAAAAGACATTTGTCTACGTTTAATTGCAAACCATGTTGCTGGAAACGATCAAACACTTGACGCAAGTGTGATGCATGTTCCGCTGGCAAAAGAACTTGCGACGAGTATGTCATCAATATAGACAAAAGTAAACGAAAGACCGCGCAAGACCTCATTAATAAACCTCTGGAAGGATTGGGCTGCGTTACGCAAACCGAAAGGCATGCGGAGAAATTCGAACAAGCCAAAAGGCGTTGTGATGGCGGTCTTGGGGATGTCTTCCTCAGCGACCGGTATTTGATGATATGCTCTCACAAGGTCGATCTTGGAGAAAATAGTCTTTCCAGCCAACATGTGATAAAAATCGTGATTATGAGGAATGGGATACCGATCGGGGACAGTTGCTCTGTTCAAAGCACGATAATCCCCACATGGCCTCCAATCATCGGCTGATTTCTTGGGGACCATGTGCAGAGGAGAGGCCCATGGACTGGAAGAAGGGCGAATAATCCCCAAATTTAGCATGTGTTCGAACTCAGTTCTAGCCACCCGCAACTTTTCTGGATGACGCCTACGTGTGTGGGCATGAACGGGTTGTCCTGCGGTACCTATGTGATGCTTAACTTTGTGCTGAACTTTTTCGGTAAACTGACAAGGTTTAGTGAGGGACGGATAGTCCTTCGAAACGTCAGCAAATGGCGAACTTTGAATAGTCAAGTGTATGCCAACCGAAGGTTCAGAGGTGATTGTACCGACGGTGAAAAGTCTGGTTGTAGTATCAATGAGTCGACGATGCTTCAAATCAACTGAAAGGCCGAAATGTGAGAGGAAATCGGCTCCAATAATCGGTGACTGGACGTTGGCTAGGATAAAGACCCATTGGACACATCGCCGTAGACCAAGGTCAAGAGTTAGGGACTGTTGTCCGTGGATGACGGTGTTGTTAGCAGCCTGCAATGAGAACTGCGAAGTCTTGAGGTGGTGACGCCTAGGAGGCGGGATAACGCTAACCTCAGCACCGCTATCTACAAGAAAACGGAGACCACTTGACTTATCGGTGATGTAGAAGAGGCGACTGGGTCGCGGTTGGCCAGCAGCAGTCATCGCCATTACTGGCTGGCGTTGTCGTTTAACTGTTGCGGCTTCTGTGGGAATTTGCACGGCGGAACACACTTGCGTGCTTTCACGCCATAGGTACGATGGTACCAGCACACGGTCTGTAGCTGCCATTTCCGTGATTTGGACCGTCAACGTTGATATGTTTGACGACTATTTGACTGGATATTTTTGATGATAGAACACATGTTGCTGATTTGCTCGCATAAAAGGCCTACGGTATCCTTTAAATCTTCATAATCACTGCTACGCACGGTATTTGATGCTTGCGAAAGGTCAGATGATGGTGCGGCCCGTCGATAGGCACTACAGCACGATGATAAAGTCACATAGGGAGGGTCACGTTCTGACTTTGGAGTGCCTTGATGAGCAGGAGTGTCAATATTATCAGATCTGGAAGTGGACACCGATGTCTGTTGAAGACTAGAAAATGCGGTACCGCTTGGGTAGCATTCCATGATTCTGTCTGCATGAGTGGCTAGTTTATCCAATGAAGTGCTCGTGTCGAGCATAGCCAATACCTGCTGCATGGGCAGGGGAAGCTTATCAAGCCAGATCTGTCGGAAAATTGCATCATCCATATGACGACCAGCAAGCAAAGAACGCATGTGTCGCATAAGTTGGGAAGGTGTTTGATTGCCAAGTTCGACTTGTGTGAAAGCCCACGCAGCATTCAGTTGACCGACTTGGCCACACGATTAATTACAGCATCCTACAACTGGGTGTATGGCTCCTCAGCAGGGATAGTATCAAGGAGGTCCTCGACGTCAACGGCAACATCGAAAGGAAGTGATTGCACTACGTATGAATAACGCGTGCGTTCACTGGTGATACGACGCGTCGAGAAAACTGCCTCGATCTGCCCAAACCATACGCGAGGGTTGCTTGGCGTAAATGGGGGCAATTTGAAAGAGAGGCTATGGACGTCAAGAGAGTCTGCGTTAGTCTCATTGTCCGTCATAGTAAGTGATATGGTGCGTAATGATAGAAAAGCGGGGTCACCAATTTTGTAGTGTAGACGAGGGTCGAAACTGCTAAGAACCGAGGTGTACAAAATAAATTAACGCTAAGTGGAAAATTGTGTCTAAACTACAAACGACAAAAGGACGGCAAAAATGTCAGTAGATTGTTAGAATGCAGACTCACGAAAAACGCAGCTTCTAGATAGCGAGTGTTGTTGAGGATTGTAATGAACTCTGAGCTAGATCCAGAAAGCTATACATCAAGGATGAAGAGCATAGTCAGGAGTTCAATTGAGACGGCGATCAGTAGAATGCAATCGAGAAATGAAGATCAATCCTTGCAATTGACTGAAAGTAATTGAGAGAGATCAGTACAATCAAGATAGCAGCGGTGACATGCAGCAGCGAAAATGACGCCCAACATGCCGGTTGAAGCTGGCTGTTTTTTAGCACATTAAAACAAGGGATCATAAAGATTCAGGTGAACAAGAAAGATACAAAGATGTAAATTGTACAAACACCTACAGTACCAAATTCACCATAATTAAACTCTACAGTGTAAGTTAGCGAAATTATTGCTTTTGTACTAACAGCAATTTGAAATTTGTTGTAGGATGAAATAAGCAGTGGGAATCGCTACACACTTTACATTTCAAGAGACCAGTAGGCTGGAATTTGATAAACTATATTCCCACGTTCCATCCATCTGTATCGCTGCGCAACTCTCTCCACGCCAACTGGAGTTATAACAATGATGCTTGGGTTTTTATGTTTGCAAGGAGACGGTAAATTATCCTCTCGTGAGCTTCACCAAGGTAGTTCTGTAAGTAACAGAAACTGTTCCTCAGGAACGCATGTGATCAGTTCTAGAATGCGAAAACTTCTGACTTCTGATCAAGGAGGATTTTTTTCAAGTTTATTCCTTAATCACATGTGTGAACCGAAGTAGCAATCTGTGTTATTATGCTTATGGTATACCTGTCTATCTCCACCCAAATTCGGCATATAATACAGTTAGTGAGCAACTGTGTGCAGAAATATTTCTGGTTCATGATTCAGAAACCAAAATAAGAAGTCGGATCAGATTATTTCTGTTCGATAAATCTCAACACAGGCCTAGTAGCAATGAAAGAACAGCCTAGCTACTGTACATAGTAGGGTTTCCAAGGATTTTGCCCGACATCGGCCAAGAGAGGTCAAGTTCTGCTGCGGTCGAGAGTGGGGTTCCTCGGGGTTCAGTACTAGGGCCAATACTGTTTTTAATATACGTTAACGATTGTGTCAGGAATCTTGACTGTGAAGCAGCAATGTTTGCCGACGACATTAAAATCTGGAATGTAATCCAGAGCCCTGCTGACGAAGATAAACTGCAGATCAACCTAACTCGGTTGGAGGAGTGGTCGAATCATTGGCTTTTGCGGTTCAACGTCGATAAGTGTACAATACTTCGCTTAGGCAACCCGTCTGGATCTGCCGAAAGTAGAAGTTACTTTCTCAACGGTGAAGCCTTAAAAGACGTGGAAACCCAAAAGGACCTTGGTGTGCTGATGACCACCACCTTAAAACCATCGTCCCACTGCTCGAAAGTGGCGAAGAGGGCAATTTCGGTGTTGCATGCCATCAGACGAGCCTTTTTGGATTTCGATGAAGATCTTTTTGCTAAGACCTTTGGAACATTCATTAGGCCACATTTGGAATATGCTATGCACGCCTGGAAACCCTGGACAGTTCAAGATCAGAACTGCCTCGAAAGAGTCCAGAGGAAAGCCACCAAAAATGGTTAGAAGTCAAAGCTCCTTGCCATATCCAACCCGCCTAATGAATCTTAATCTGTTCCCTTTGAGTTATAGGCAAATGCGTGGTGATCTCCTGCAGACATTCCGCATTGTGAAGGGATTGGATTGTTGCCTGGAATTCTCGGACTTCTTTGAATTTGCCACCACGACCCATCTCCGAGGTCACCCATTGAAACTGCGTGTCCAGCAGACGAGACTGGATGTGCGCAAGTTCTCCTTCTCTGTCAGAGTGGTTAAACCATGGAATGCCCTCCCTGAAGACGTTGTGATGTCACCATCGCTGGAAAGCTTTAAAAGGAACCTTGACAGTTTTATGTTCCGCAACGAGCCTGAGCGATGAGGCATTTATCTTAACCCTCGAGAGTCGTGCACCACTTGTCAAATTTTATGACCGCCTTTTGTACCTTTGCAACCCACACGGTTTCTCTGTATACCGCACTTAATTTTACGTTACAAATAGGGTACTCAAAGGCCCATGCCTATTTCCCTCAATAAATTGAATTGAATTGAATTGAATTGAATTGAATCTGCTGATGTGTGAAATATGCTCCAAATATTGTTCAACTGCTGCTTCCTCTTCGCAGAAAATATTGAAGTTATAGGCTTTTGTTATATCCCGATGGGTGTGATAGAGGAGAAGACAAAGTGGGTTTCTGGAAAAATCATTTTATAAAGGGATGGCAGAAAACAGCGGATATCTAGCTCATAAACTTGGGCTTATTTTACGGAATTCTGGGCTGTCTCGAACGTTCCGGCCAATGGCGTGACAATCACGGAGAGCATTCTCGAATAAGCTGTCCTGCAACGTGGTTCACGTTGATTAGTCGCAGCTCAGGCGGAATCCCCTCAGGGAAAGTGGACCCATCTCTGCCGAAGACACCCCAAATTTTCGAATAAGCAATGCAGGTTAAGCAGTGTTTACAGCCTGTTGCAAAGGCAAGCAAATTATAATTCAAAAAAAGTCGTTCCAAAACTTCACAAAGCGAAATTTCTGTATTCTGTAAACAGCAGTTTTTATGTCGCACCTCAAATAATGCCCACCTAAACGGCATTGTTGTATGTAAAATTTCTGGAATGAACTATGTGATAAAGAACTGACCTTCCTCAATCCATTCGGATCCTCTCTTAAGCAGTGCATTCGGAAAGAAAAGAAACTCCCACTAAGATCCGTCGATTACCTCTCATAAATTTGGTAGTTTAGTGACAAATAACAAGGATTTCAGCTGTCTATTGACGGTAAGCAAGTTGAAGTGCATCGGTCCCATTACTATAATTTTTTTCAATACATCTGCTCGATATTTTTGGTTTTTTGAATCTTGGATAAACCAAGCTCTTTAACTCTAGCCTTGGTCTCTCATGCGCCTTGAAATTTAAAACTTCAACAAATTACCAACCAATAGGAAAGCGGCAGCATCTGTGAATTTGTGTCAGTTTGTCCGTCTGAAATTTTTTAGTTATTTTATTTATGGCCGGGTATCCTCCGCCCTATGGTGTTCCTGCAGTGCACTATGTACCGCAAACGTACTATACTGCTAGTTATGTTCCATCAGCGGTTCAGCAAACCATATCCGTACCTGCGTTTCAGCCAGCCTCATCGAACACGTGGGTTGAACACACGTCACACGATGGCCGCAAATATTACTACAACACCATGACTAAAGTTACAACATGGGAGAAACCTGACGAACTCAAAACGGCAGCTGAAAGGTTGCTTGCACTTTGTCCATGGAAAGAGCACAAATCGGAATCTGGGAAGCCCTATTACTACAACATCCAGACGAAACAATCTGTTTGGACTAAACCACAAGAGCTTGCGGAGGCAGAAGCCAACGCACTATCGGCTGACAGCTCGGCATCTGGACTTGCTCCTGCGCCCCTCCCGTCTATTGCCGCTGTTGGCACCCCTATTACACCAGCCACACCGAGTGATGATCCCAAGCCCAATGAGCCGTCCGCGATGGAAATAGCAATGAAGGCAACTCTTGCCTCTATTGGTACGGATAAGTCCTCAGCTAACAGCCAGGACCTCACTTCTTCGAATATTCCTCTCCCCCCACAGACTGTAGACCATGAAGTCAAACCTGATCTTCCATCACACGACGATTCGCGAAAAGGAACGAACTACGTAACAGAAACGCCTCCTCCCCCACCTGCTCCTGCAGCTCCTGAATATAAAACTCGTGGAGAAATGGCTGAAGGTCTCCGCCAACTTTTTAGAGAAAAGGGTGTGCCAGGCAACGCAACATGGGAACAGGCTTTAAAGTTGATTGGTGACGACCCTAGGTACGCCGTTTTGCGGAACTTTGTAGAAAAGAAACAGATATTCAATGTGTACAAGACGCAGCGCCAGAAAGAGGAGCGTGAGGAGCAAAGAATGCAGGCAAAACAAGCGAAAGAAAATCTTGAAAAGTTTTTGCTGCAAACTAAAAAGATTCATTCGACGATGTCATATCGAAAAGTTGATCAGGTTCTGTCGGACGTTCACGAGTGGACAAGTGTACCTGACCACGACCGTAGGATACTTTTAGCCGATGCCATTCAAGAGATTGCTAAACGCGAAAAAGAGGAGGCCAAAACCTTGCGAAACGCAATATCAAGATTTTTAATGAAATACTGAATACCATGCCCAATCTGACTTACCGAACTACGTGGAGTGAAGCCCAGCAAATGCTGTTAGACAACTCCAAGTGCGTTCAGTTTCGTAAAACTGTTTATAAAGTTATTTAAATCGTTTAGTTAACCTTTATCATAGCTATATGCGTTTTTCACTGGTTTTCAATTTTGTTTTGAATACTTTTAACTACTTATTTTTGAGTTCTTCATATTTTTAAATAGACCTGCATTTAAGTCGGCACTTACCGCAGAAAAGTTTACGGCAATTTCTGAGTCGTCCGTCTAACATGACTATGGTGGAGTCCTGTCATTACAACATCTCTAAATTTTCCGTGTTGTGGCAATGTTCAGTAATATGATTGGAAACGTACATGTCATGATTGTCTTTAAACAGAGTTTCTATTTGAGTGCTTAGAAATCTAACATAATTTATCATCTCAAAAGCGATGATTTCAGTCAGGTACCTTGCCTGACTAAATTCCCAGCACGTTTCGTTTGATTTAGGTGATGTCAGGAACCATCTTTGACCACTTATTTTTAACTGAACCAGTTGTGACCGAGACAAGAATAATTGTAATGCGAGGAATTACTCGCCCACTCTTACATTCCAATAAAACACTGATAGTTCTGCCTCAGTTAAATGCAGATGACCCGTCATATTCTCTTCGTCATTGCTACAAGGGCACTGAAACTCATTCCCTAGTATAATCAAAATTTATGTCCACTTACTTGTGCTTCTGTCCTTGTTAGCCTTTGGACCAGCCGATAGATCTCGTTTATTTTTTTTTTATAAAACTACAGGTTTACAAGCGATTTGGAACTCCAAAATTTGGACAAGGAAGATGCCCTTATTTGCTTCGAGGAGCACATTCGAATGCTGGAAAGGGAACATGACGAGGAAAAAGAGCGTGAAAAGCGGAAACAGAAGCGTGCTAATAGGAAGAACCGAGAAGCATTTATTGTTTTGCTCGATGAACTGCACGAAAGGCAGCTCTTAACGTCGACTTCACTGTGGAAGGATCTCTTTTCAATCATAAATCGGTGAGTTTATTCCCTAAACACCTTACCGCCAAGTGTTTACTACTCTGGCTTATCTTTTTACTTTAAATAATAAGCAATCTGACTTATCTTTTTACCGTAATCATGAATCTATCGATACTTGACGACAAGCTTACAGCGTGGTGTAGACCATACCCCTCTTAGATTTATCATTTGAAGGTTTGGTTTTGTTTTTAAAAAAGTAATTCCCGTTATTAATATTTTTTAAGTTTGACGGCATGCTCTTTACTGGCCTAAGCACAGCAAAACTTTTCGAGTTTGACAAGGAAGTTTATATGAATATTCGGGATTAAATCCATTAGGTCCAACGAAATAATAATCCGCCAATGTTAGGTAAAAGCCTGTACATGGGTTTTACCGATTGTGTGCCGCTTCGTGACACCGCTGGTACGGTTGGAAACTTGTGGGTATAACGCGGCTGTTCTGCTGAGGTTAATAGATCTCCGCCCAAATATTAATATAAACTTTTAGACCCTAGTTAAAATCGTTTGTCTCAACTAATTTTCTCCAATTTCCTGCATTAATTTTTTTGGAAAGCAACATACTTAACATTGAAAACCGAACTCTTCCCTCCAGCATATAGAGCAGTAACACTTCCCTCCACCCCCGCCCTCTCCCCCCCCAAATTTACCGTAATGTTATGCCCACCCCTCTCGTACAGCAGGTGCTTCTTTCGCCGTCTCATCGTGCCAACTGGCCTAATCAGGAAATTTCACTTTAATCGTTCATTTCGTTCGACGATGGATTGGTATCACCAACTTGAAAAATTCATAAATGCAACCCAAATTTTTCCACGAGCCTTTTTTCTTCATTGCATCATCTCGGAATGCACACTACCTCAGTTATTCACTATGTATGTTGTAATGTTAGAGCATTCAACGAGGAGTTTCGAGAAAATGCTCCTCCCGTTGTGCCTGTGGACAGTATATAGAGTCCTCGCAGGTAGTTGCATAACGATCAGTACCGAAAAAACAAGAGGCCGAACTGGTTTTTTTCCGGGTTACTTGCCGTCGTCAGTAAGCTGTGTATAACCCCATGTCTGGATGACCTGGGATCCGAACTCTTGCTCTCTGATCATTGCGCGTCAAATATTTAAACTATTTACTACTAGGCTGCGAGTCCATTGTCCTGCCGGTTGTGATCGGGCATATTAACTGTGGCGTTCATCAGCCAACCATATCTTAACCTCACTTTTGGATAGCGCAGGATTCGGATCCGGACCCTTAAGCAATTCCGCCATATCAAAATCTGTGGTTGGGATCTGGCGGACTGGCGGTGTTTACTTTCTGTTTATATACGTATGTGTGATATTCACTCCGCCAGGTTCTCAATATAGTTGCTGCTTGACGCAAATACGACAGGTTCGGCTCATCAGCGCTCTCTATGCAGTTTCTGATTACTGAACTTCAAATGCTACTGTTAAATTTATAATTTAGGAAATTATTTAAGTAGGGACCAGGCGTAAATTACACGAAACACGACATTTTAGGATCGGCCGCGAAGTTGTAATGAGCACTGTATTTGAAGAGAGGTGTAGAATAACCATATACTTTTTTCCGAAAGCAAGTATTGCTACCAGTTGTATAATTATATGCAGCAGCGCCTATACCATACTTGCACTTCGCATTGCCTGCTGTTAGACGTCAATCCCTCATGCTTCTGTGTTTCCTGTAAGTGTTCTAACGTTTCACATGGGGATAATACGCTCACAGATCCAGGGGTTTTGCTTTTTGCCCGGTCATTCTGCGGATGTTTATTTTCTTCAACCCAAATCGTTATTATCATACAAAAACGGACTCTATAATGTGTTTTGGGCACTGAGTCCAAAGTCTTTTTTAATCATTTCGGGACTCAAATATGTGCTGTATATCCACGAAGAAGTTTCGCGTATGTGTTTTGTGATTTTTCCTCGAACCCACATGTTCCATTGTTGGAATACGTTATAACAGGCATATTCGGATGAGATGAACTTCCGAGGGATTTCACCTTTACGTCTGCAGAGACCATGGTTAAGCCATTCAGATGGCAAATAAGGGGTTCCGAGTTGACGCGTTGAGTTCCTGACCTGATTTTAAAGAAAACTGTGGAGAACTCATGGAGACGTTGAACATCGTTTGGATGCAGGGGTCATGCATAACAATCGCTTAAAGAGGTTGCTTTGACGAAAGCTTTGTCTTCTCGCCGCCTGGGCTTCATATCGCTCTCACACTGATTCATTTTATCTTAGCGCGGTCAGGCGAGGACCGCGTTCTCAGTCGATTTCATCCCTACCTGGTCTGTTATTTTAAAAGCTTGATCCAAGCTAGCAAAAAGTTGCCTATTAGCACAAAAGCTTCACTGTCTTGCTTGACAGTCATCATTTTCTTCAAAAAGTTTATTTTCAGCTCCACTTCGGCTACCGTCAGGTTTGCCTGGGTCAGTTTACATCACATTGTGGCGGAGAAGCTGATCAGAAACATAATGACATCAGTGTAGTTCAAGTACGCGCTTCACAAACCACTACTTACTGGGTTGGTGAAGAGCACAGTCCTTCATTTGGTTGAATAAAGTTTTTGGCGGAAGTTATCGGTAGCAGAAACAATTTTCTATCGTTGCCATTTACTCAATCGCTGGCCTTTATCCTCCGGTAGCACGCCCTTAACCAGTAGTACTAGTTTCGGTAATTTTGATTTTACCACAGGTGAGAACATGCACACGTTGGGCCAAGCTTAAGCGAATGGTAGCTTATTTTAGGCTTTGACTTTTTAACAAGCGCACGAACTGGTAAGGTGGCACAGAACTTCAAATCGACACTTAGCGAAAATCCCGTGGGATTGGGCAAAACGATCTCTTCGCTAGTAAAGCAGAATGAAGTTAATGGTTTCAATTTCGACTAATTCACTCCAAAAAGTCTGTAACTCCTGTTTAGTGTTTATTTTTCGCCCCCCATTTCTTTTCAGTAGTTTTTTTTACGAACAGTAAGGGATTCGCCCTACCATCATAGCCACCATTGTCTATTTTTTTAGTATTACGCAACACCTGCTTCTTTCACATCTATGATCTTTTTTCTCTACACTAAGCGATGAACGGTTTCACGCGATGCTTGCACAACGTGGCTCAACTCCTCTCGATCTTTTCAAGTTCTACGTGGAAAGTCTCAAGGCTCGTTTTCCCATCGAGAAGAAGCTCATTAAAGAAATTCTGAAGGAGACCGGGACCACCGTTGAATTATCCTCCTCATTTGACAACTTTAAGGAGGTACGTCGTTCACACCCTGCCATTATTATATTTCTTCCTTCTTTGTCGTTTTGTGTTTTGAATGCTGTGCAGGCTGTGCTGTACATACCTTGCTCCTTAAGAACATTTGAATTTAATGCTAACTGAACCAATGGGTGCAGGTTCGAACCCCCTTGCTTGCCAGAACCTGAGATTAGAGCATATTGGACTGATGCCGGCCAATGAGCCGAAAAGAGCTGTTTATCGGTAATACATACAGGTTGCTAACTGCCGGTCGCCACGCGATCGCCTGTCCGGAGCCATAAACCATAAGGAACCGTTTCTACAATCAAGTTAGGTCGGTCATCAGTATATATTTTTTTGGTTAATGCATACGTCGTTGCAAAGTAACTCTTATTTGATTTTTTCGTAGCCACGTGCTATCTCATGAAGTTGTTTTCGATTTTCGAAAAGATTGCTTGAATAGAGGTGTTAAATCAATTATCGTACAGCATAATCCAAAAATATTTCAATCACCTCAGGATGCCGGCTTTTGACTGAACTTCTTTCCCCTCGCCTTTGAAAACTACGGTGTACAAAATGGCGACTTAAGTAGTATGTATTTTCTTGATTTTCGATGCCCCTTTGAATTCAAATGGATTTTATATAAAGCATGTACCAAAATACTCTTTCATGTACTTATTTTGCAGCAAAGTATGTCGTCCTAAAATTTTATACTTAATTGTGAGCCCATTCGACCGTTACAGTTACAGTCGTGCTGTATACAGTTACATGCTGTATACATTCTGTCTAAGGCAAATAATACATTTCTCTAAGTTATGAGGAAGACCTCACATAGTGCTCATGGATTTTTGTAATGCATATGGAACATGTTGTATAATTTATTAGCAGTATTCATAAATGAACAGGTGTGGTGCATTATGAATGGACATTTAATGGTTTTAAAAACCTATTATTAGAAACTTAAAACCAAAAGATTACCGTTCTTTAAGTATGCCATTTGAATAAGACGCAATTTTCTATCAAACGAGTACAAGAAAGGATATTTTCGTACACACTTTCTATAAAATATATCTGCATTTATAAGGGCATCGAATACAAATGAGACAAATGCATGCTACTTAACTAGCCATTTTTTACAGAACGCTTTTCGCAGGTGGTCGAGCAGGAACTCTTTTAAAAGCCAGCATCCGAATGTGACTGAATTATCTTAGGGATAAAACTGCACGATAATTACTATTGCAACTATTTATGTACTTTTCCTTATCGCAAACACATTTCAGAATTTCGGTTAACATTTCATGAGATAGCACATCTCCTGTATGTCAATGCCATGCGTTCAAACCCGGCCGTTTGTCCCAAACAAGTGCTTCCGGCATCTCCGCGAACATATGCTGACCCATTAGTCAGGTTATGGCCGTATGGCCAGCCAGTTTGACTGCATACCCGTCAGTTCAAGAATTCATAGCTGGATTCATGAAAAAGAAATCGGCGCCTGGTACCCAAAACTGACAACTTCCCGTGGGTTAGACACCAGGTTCTCGTTCGCTCACGCCTGAAAGTTGACATCGAATCTGCGCCAGCATTTTCACATGCACGGTGTCCCGATGACCCAAAATCACAACAACCCAGCACAGCCGAGGCTCTGAGCACAGAAATCCGGTTTCATTGTGCAATCTGTGTCTAAGGAGAAGGCAGGCACCAATGCTCCTCATTTAAGTCACCAGTCTGCGAGGTAGGTGAGGGAATTTTGCTATTCACCCTGTGGCGCCGCAGTGAATTGGTCAGTTCAGAAGCCTTACAGTTGTCTATCACAGAAAGGACTGTCACTGATCAGGTGAACGCGACCTGTCCCTCCCATTGCGCCCGAGCAATGGGAGGAGCAGGTCGCGTTCACCTGTGGCAGGAATGAGTACCAAAAGAGCAGGATAAATTGAGATGAACATTTCTGGCTAATTTACCGTCGTCAACTAGCCTTACGCAGACCCGGGTTTGCCGCACCTGGGACATTGAACCCGTGTTCTTTGGCCATCGATCAACCACTGAGCCACGGGTTCGTTGTCCTCTAATTTGCTGTCGGTAGTGTTAACTTGCAGAGGAATTGCGTTCACCGATCGGGTTAAAGGATATGCTTGTCTCGTTGTGCCTTGCGGGCCCAATCTAAAGCCCTCGTAGGCGGTTAACAAGCGACAAGAAAGGAAGTACTGACGAGGTCAAGGCAGACTGGGATGATCGCAAGTGGTATTTGGGCGTGAAATTTCCAAAAGATGGGTCAATTATGATGGAAGGGCGTTCACTGATCAGGTTACGGAACCTGTGCGTTCCATTTGTACTTGGGCCCAATCTAGAGCACTAGCAGGCAGTCGCACAGCGACCAGTAATGCATACAGGCAGGAGTACCGAAACAGACAAGACAGACTGAGAGGACCATTTGTAGTCCATTAACCGATGGGACAACGGGCCGTAGCTCGACGGTAGACCGTTGGGCCACTTAACGCTCGGTGACGAGGAATTCGGGTTCGAATCCCTGATCAGCCAGATCTGTGGTTCGGTATAACTGGCTGGCGATGGCTTTTTGTCGCTGTCTCCGATGATGGGTTCGTGTGTGAATCCAAAACGCCAGGCGTATAACATTCTTGTTCCAACAATCAAGCCTACTTCTTTTAGTAGATGCATTTGCCATAGCGGTACCTGCTATTTTTATCAATGTTGAAAATGACGTAGCGTGGTGAACTCGAGGGAATGAAGAATTACTGCTTCTCAACTCTCATTCGAGTATTCATTCTCTTTTCTCTTTCATAGCAAATTAAATGCACACCTTAATGCTCTGCTTCACACAACGTGGTTGTGGTTGATCTTGCCTACTAAGCTTTCATTTTGTAAAAAAATACCTTGATCTTCAGCTCATTCTCGCCGACGAGCGAGGCAAGGCGTTGGACTTGGGAAACGTCCGACTGACCTTCAACAGTCTTCTTGAAAAGGCACACGGCAGAGAAACAGAACGTCAGCGAGAGGAGGCGAGACGGCTGCGCAAGCAGGAGCAGGCCTTCTGTGAGATGCTTCGTCAGACCGCAGATCCGCCTATTCGCGCAGACACTCCCTGGGAGGTGGTCAGTGAACGCCTTGCCAACCACCCTGCCTTTACGGTGAGACAGCGTAGTCCCTTCCCTGTAACATACAGCCTGTCCGTACAGGTGCCCTTAATTATTACCTGACTTGTCGCGCTTACTTGCAGGACCGATTGGAGACATTATGGGTCTCGTTTGGGATGGAATTCGAGCGCTTCTGCCCCTCGTTGTCCTGTTGGCCCTCTCAGTGCCGCGGAATTTCGGCCCGTGATTGGAACCTTAGTCCGTTTCTAGCTGGTCCTTCATCTTCCGCGGGTTTCATTGTTTTTTACAAGAGCTTGCTTCATGGTGCGTTCTCATCAGTGCGCGGAATTGTCTATCCGTTCGCTCAACCGCAAAAATTATTTGGCCTTGCGTCCCTCTGCTCACAGTTTCGGTAAGAGGGTGGCCGTTTTTTGAGAAGCCATGTTGTTGGATGGGAGATGTATCCTATCGAAGACATTGCCCCTTGACATATCCAATTGGATTTCACGCACGGCTCGTCCAACACCCCATTAAATCTTGACTCACAGATTAGCGGTTGTGTGGGACCTTATTATACGGATTTTTTTGTAATACCTGGATACGGAGGTGAACGTTTTCTCCCAGTCTTCCAGCATACCAGTTTATTGTCCTAGGATTGCGTTGGATAGTGTTTGAAGTCTTATGGTGGCAACCATTGATTATGTAATATCACCACGGTTTGTGAAATTTTTCTATATATATTTCTTTTACCATATGTTCACAGCCACGTATTAAGGTAGCGCCCCGCGTGGGGCCTGATTGGTTACTTCCCAGACCCAAGAACTGACTTATTTTGCAGACAACTTTCGCTGAGGGCTCTCTTCTTATCCGCTATTTTCAGTCATGCCGGATAGCATGTAGCTAGAATAACCGTCAAACTTCGCACTCTCGCGGTTCCCGTAAATGGAGAAATTATGTTCGCAAGAATGCTGCGCTGAATGTCCATGTTTGGAAGGTCTCTACGGTCTGTTGGCACTTTCGTCATCCCCGGGATCAATTAAATCAGCCCGCGGAGGCGTTCGTTCTGGCCTTCTAACCATAACTAGCGATTGGGCAGTGATAAATTAGATGACCTAACTCGTGGAAATGAAGGTTTGTGGTAGGGACGGTGTGCGGTGTTGTTTCACTGAGCAGAGTGAGAAGTGCCATGGGACCCCAGCTTGAGGCCGACTGATGAGGCCAAGCTGACATCCGTATTGCTGCTAGGTGGGAGGTGAGGCAGGAGAAATGACCAGTCAGCCGTCGTGGCATGAACTGTCTCCTGAACTGACCTGACAACCGGGTCATGGCAAGTGCAAGAGCCCGACAAACGCGTCTTGTGAGCAGTTGACGTATGCTTCCCGCATCCACCACCGTCAATATATGCTGTGGTAGTTACCTGGAGGGTTTATCGGCAGCCCTGAACAATCATTTGATGCTGGATCCTATCGGCTAGTGCCAGCAGCCCTGATGAGGCCTGGTGGGGCTGTGCTCGCGAATCATTTCTGAATGACGCCTATTATTTGGGCCTGCATAACCTGCTCCACAGAAAATAGTCAAAGGGAAGGTATTTGAAAATATAGTCTGAAGTGGTGGTCACTTCTTACCCTCCCCTTTTAATAAAAAAGTGACAAACTTATAAGTACTACCCTAAGTTTAGCCATAGGCTACCCTATTAAATATAGCAAGTTTTAAGTGACACTTACAATTTTGCTGTTTGCGTCTCCTTGACATAGACCTTCGAAGGCTCTTCTTTTCCTACAGTTCACACCGCAGAATTTCGTGATGCATTTTAGAAGGAATTTTTTTGGGCAGTCATTTCTTTCAAAAATTCCGCCCCGTTAGTGCCGTTCGGCTTCTGCGTCCGCAGGAAGTATTCTATCCACACTTTCTTCTGCTAACCTGCAGACACTGTTGCCTGCTCCCTTGCCTGGCGAAAAGTCTAGAAAGTGAACAATCCTCCGTAATGTGAGGTGAACCGCATAGTCGAGTTTGCTTTGTTCATTCTTGATTGTCACAGACCCATTCTTGCATATCTTCCAATCCACTTTTTACTTTTTTTGCCAGACTTTAGGGCTGGTATTGGTAGGAGTGAGACACGAATTGGATTTCAAAATCAAGAACTTATCGAGAAAAAAGTCTATATTATTCGCGGGTGTACCGCCCCAGATTATTTGGAACCGTAGTCTGTGCTTCGTTTAGACTGGCTCTGTGGAAGAGCCTTACCACATAGATTCGCCCGTTCTCCTGGTTACGACCTGAGCATTACTGTCGAATTTGGTGGTGGCGCTGGTGGTGGTGGTTATGCCATCAGTAATAGTAAGACTCATCCGAAAGCATCCTTGGCGGCCTCCACGTTATTTGCAGGTGGTGTGTTATCCATCACCGGCTCTGCTAACGTCCCGTGTTCTTCTGTTTAAATTGAAGGCGATAACCTTGGAATCTGAACGTATCAGGGTCTTCAAGGAGTACATTATCGCATTGGACTCAGTAGATACAGGGGCTGGCGTCTACGCTGCAGATGGCTCCAAATCCCGCCGCTCGAAAGCCCGCAAGACCCGGTAAGTATTTTTTCTCTCCACCCGCCTCCCCCCCCCCTATCAAGCCTCACGTTCGCGTCTTAAACCGCTCACCGCTGGTTTTTACTCGACGCAGGTCGACATCCAGAGAAGGCGACTCCCAGAGTGAACTGGATGCCCGTGGCGATGGCGGTTCGAGAAAGGACCGCTCCAAGCGCTCGCGACATCGCGCTGCGTCAAAGAGCGGCAGTGAAGACACCGATTTGGTGCCGAGCTCGAAGAAGAAGCACAAGAAGACCAAGTCGAAGTCAAAGAAGTCGAAGAAGTACAAGTCAAAGCACCGAGAGGACAAGAGCAGAGACACCGCCAGTCCTCAAGCCCAGTTGGCGACGTCAGGCTCCTCCAACTCCAGGAGTCAGATAGTCAACGCCGGCGGTGGTGCTGATGGTGAGCTGGAGGAGGGTGAAGCGGCTGATGAGGACTTTGAGGAGGAGAGGGTCCACGAGGTCGAAGAGGAGAATGGCGAGGCAGAGGAGGGTGAGATTGCTTATCGTTCCTCCTCTTCCAAAAAGACGCACAGGCATCGGCAACGACCGACACCCACGCCTGAAGACGGCGAAGCAAACAGCAGCCTGAGTGAAGACGATGCCTACACCAGTCGGAGCAGTAGTCGGCGGCGACGACGACGTCGCTCTTGATTATGTGTATATGCGTGCCACAACATCCTGACATAACTTTTAACCTACTGGCTAGCCTTTTGCTCTCTCCTAGGTCCCTAAACCGATAGCCATTGCTCTGGTTGGTAGGTTTGATGGGTCTGAAAGAGACCTAAGGGGCGCCCTTTTGGCAAGAGGCGTAGCCGGCTGCTCGTGATTCGTCATTGTGCTGACTAGGATCGCGTGGATGGCTACTTTATTTTCGCTCGTCCTTTTCTCCTAGCACGAGGGTTTTATCACTTTAAGCCGTGATTGGGATACCTTAGGCAACAAAATGGTCTGTATACTTTTAGTATTCCAGGCGTTGAGGTCTAAAGCAATTTCAGGGGCCTAGCTCAGTATCACTGCCAACGCTTTGCTCATTTCCGGATGCAGGTGGTTCTGTGGATGCAAAATCTTGGACCGAAGGGCTTTCATTCGGCAGATGGTTTTGTAAATTCGACCTCGCAACCTTCTTTTTATATGTCGATATCTGGAAGTTTTTCACCGCTGGGGGCTGAGATTTTGTCTCGGTTTAGTATCGCTATACACCATCATCGTTCTCTGTTATGCTGTTTCTGGTAGTTCCGAAGCTGCCATAAAACTGTCCCTGTAAGTACGCGAGTCGGACTGAACCACGTGAACACGAGCAAGGGCTGGTCGCGCGACGGACTGGCGAATTATCGCAAGTGGGACACGAGTTCGACTTTGCAGCCGCCAAGATAATCGCTCATGCGGTGATAAAGACAATTCGAGGGTTGATTAAACCTGGGGCCCTGATGAGAACTCAGCCCATTGGTTTATTGCTCCGGTGCCCGCACGCAGTCTTTCGCAGTCACCTGCAGCATTTATCGTTGTTTGGCTGGTCATCCTTTATCTGGTTTGCTAGAGTAAGTGTCGTTGTCTGACGCCCTTTGAGCGGTTTAGGTGACCCATGCCGGCTTAAGCCCCCACCTCGTGTAGTAGCATTCATTGGTGACCTGAGCGGCTTAGAAGTGGGGGGGGGGGGATTAGGAGCAGATCTCCACCCGCTAAACTCGGGGGAGCCTTTTGAGTACCCACGAATTTGCTGGCCTTCAGCAGATTGACGCTTGTACATGTAGCCGCGCTGTGAGAACGGTCGAAACGAAGAATGGCACTGTGGCATCCATGGAATGCCTGGTGCATGCGTATTTGGAAGTGAGAGAAAGAGGAACGCTTTGTTTTGAAAGTATAATTCCTAAATTTTCAGCAAGCAAAGTCGTCGATTCACTGCGAATAAGATTGGGCACACATGCCACATAACACCGGAAGATTGCAAATGAATAGCCCAAAACTGCAACTATCGACATCATGAAGAATCGCAAAATGTAGATCACATTGGACTTCCTTCAAAACGTTGCCAGCGTCGTCCGCTGATGACCTCATTATTTTAGTTCGAATAAACTGCCTGTTGATCTTCTGTCTTGGACCACCATCTCATGGATGATTAACATTGATTAGTAGAGGAACTTACTGTTGGCAATATATGTACATATCCTTAATTGTAGGATCCAGCAGCAGTATTCCATTACCTCTGACATAGTCTTCTCACAGGATAGGCCAGTCTGGTACTACGCTATCCCAGAGACCAACTAGCTCACTCAGTCGGTCGCATAATAATGGACAATCACTAATATAGAGGGAGCTGTGATAGCAATTGCTATTCTCAGTCATGCTCTAACCGTGGATGGGTGGGTTTGTCATGTGACCGAATTGCAGTGAAGCGTCGTGCCACTGTAGTGTCCTGACTTCGTGCACCTGTTGCAACGCTGAAATTCTCGCGACTATTGCACATGCGCACCAGTGGCTGTCAAGTGCTCACAAATCCCGACTGTCCAAACCGACCAATCATTTTCAAGGCCGACTAATACATGACCTCGCTGGAGGCCTGTGACGACTGCACACGGTCTCAACTTGGCAGACGCCGCCCTCGCGGTTACGGACGTGCCCTCTCATGGCTGCCAACTTCTTTCAACCCCTTCTCCAATAGTTCTAAACAGAATACACTATCCTCCCAACTGACCTCCCAGTTCTTCTCTTCTCATACGGAACCAGCCCAGAAGGTCGTAGCAGCTAGGGCATCCCAAATAACTTAAGCTGTCACGATACCATCAACCAACGGCTGAAGTAGCCCTTTTTACACCTCTGCTTTGCCAGATCAGCTTTTGCGAATTTTGGTTACGTCTAGAACTGGAACGTTACAGAGAACACCATTTTAGCATTTCCTCGTACGTGGACCACATCGACCTTCCGCAACCGTGGGAATAGGAATTTGGCCGGCCACGGCATCCTAGCCATAGAAAGACCTTCGCCACTGTAACCTTCGGGAAGGGGGGGGGGGAGAGTTCCTATTCACATGTCGTTCCGTTTCCTGAGAAGACCAAAAGCCGGGCTCTTCCATGTAAGGTTTTATAGAACATAGCATTTCGCGTTGATTTTGTGCTGATTACGAAGTTGGAAAAAGCAAGAACGGTACCGATGCCAACTGGCTCCCTTCGTTCTTGTATAGCATGGCTGTTGTATTTTGTCCCCTGTAATCAACTATGACATTCTTCATCAGACTCTTTGGACGATAAGCGCTGTGTTTTGGCAGTCAGTACTACTGCGTACTCGTAAATGTTCAGGCACTGTAAATATTACGCACAGTGTGAGGGAAACAGGTTGAAACCAGTTGGTTACGAGAGTTTTAGGAGTTTATTTTCGTTAGATGGCAAGACCATGTAACACTGAAGGTTTCGAGCGGCGTTGGTGCGCCCAAGTAAAATGGACGATGCTGTAAATCAGCGTGTAATCATATCTTTTAGCTACAACTAAATATTTAACATATGTGTTACTCTAATATAGAAAATAGTGTTTATTTATCAGTGGCTCTCGTCACATAATTTTAACAGGCCTTCTCTGGTTGCTTGCTACATTTTATAAACAGGTGATCTGTAAGCCACTTAAAAGGACTGGTCGTCTCGCAATCACCCACAGCAGTTGGACGAGCGTTCCATTCTCGCGTCACCATATTCAAGAGAAGAACGCGCAGCGCTGGTATGTCCAGTTCATCTTTTTTGTAGCTTTCAATCGTATCCTCTATGACTGGGCCCTGTGTCCATCAGGCGCGTCCAAGTTGACAGACAAACGCGTGGCTGCCGTTGAGTATTGTGCACTGCTGTTTAGTTTGTATCCTATCCGCCAGTCCCTGGCAGGACTACCTTGAGAAAGTCTTGCCCAGATGTTCTTGTTCGCCCTGGTTGTGTCGCACACAAATTCATCGTCATACATTCGGAGACGTAGACCTTCATGCACCAACTTTCAGTCCAGTTGCGTAGGCTATCAATGTCCTTCTGCGAGATAATGTCGTCGTTTCCGCTCCAAATAATCGTCCGTACCCTAAGTTATCTCCAAAAGGTGTCACACTCGGCTCGACCTTGTCCACTAAGTCAAATGCACAGTGAAAATGAGCGGCACGAGCAGGAAACCTTGGAGAATGTAGTTCTGAACGGCAAATTATTCTAATACATCCGCCAGCACTAATCCATCATTGTAGTCCGTGGTTGCGGAGAACAGCCAAGATATACTGCCTTCATCCCGAATGCCACGGACAAAGCAGGCTCGTACGGCTGAAATTTTTCCGAAACAGCACGGCTGCTACACGTCAGTATTGTAGTGTACTTGGCCGACAGAGACAATAATTTATGCTTTGGGAATTCTTCCTGTGCATTAGCACATTAAACTAACTGCACTGAGTTTTCGGTCTTATGGCTCGCTGTAACATCTATCTTTTTACAGAAGCTTGAAAATTAATCGAAATCTAGAGGACATCATTCAGTCATGCCACGAGTTCAGAACTCGTCTGCGCCTGGTAATGGAGCCGGATTCCATCTCCCAAATTCCGATCATATGATGTGCTCGATAAACTGGAGTAAGCTGGGACCAAGAATCTTTTTCTGAATTTCTGTTTTGGTAGCTTCGAGCTAATTTATTTGATAAGATTGGGAAAACCTCTATGGCCTGGTTGGTATTCGAACCAAAGGGAGCTTTTAACCGTATCCTTGCTGTCGTGAGATCGAATCCAGTCCGGACTACCGAGTTTTTCACAATTGGTTCAAAAACGACTGTGTTCTGATACTTTCGCAAAGCTCAGCTAAAAGGAATCTAGAGATAATCTCAATTTTCTGATGACCCTCGGTCGTAATTTTGTTTTCTTCGTCTTCACGCGCGGAAAGGCCGCCGTAAGTTTTGGTTCCTTCCTCTTCGCAGACAGTCCATCGCCGTAGCGTCTGCCACGTCTTAGTTAAGCGGGTTGAACCGGTCACAAGCCCGGACCTCGGTAACCAACTTTCTATCCATGTTTCTTTGTCTTTCAAATTATAATGGCCACTTTTCTCGAGAAAAGTATCTTTAATTCTCAAGGTTAGCCACATCCAAGGTTTCTGCCGATTTGAAAATCATTCATCCCCTCCTTGGCTTTCGACATTTGTGGCCTCATCTATGTCCTTAGAATTCGGTCTTTGCAGGCCTTCCGCTCCTTTCAGCTAGAATAAAACGCGTGATTCTGGCATAGACAGTGGAGCATGAAGAGGGACAGCTCCGGACAGCCAGGCGTTTGTTCCTCTTAGATGTTTGTTGAACAGAAAATATGCCGGAAAAGGAATACGTTCACAACTCGATCTCATAGTTCCACTGTGGCAAAGTACGATGTCCACTGTTAGCCCTACTAACCAAGCCACCATCTGGGCTGCCGGTTATCATCGTACCTCAGCTTACTAAGTGTAATAAAGTCGCAACTGAGCGAACAGTACTCTGCTTAACAAATTCACCTGCGATTTGGGAGTCATCTCACCAAAAAAGATAGAAAATTCGTTTATATCACATCGTTCATAGACAACGGTGGCATTTGTGTCCCTTGTAAGAGAGAAAGCACCCCCTGATGGTCGTGTATCATCAAAAGGAGTTAAAAGAAACATGCTCGAAAAAGCCAGTTTTTCGCGACTCCCTCCGAATGGTTCGCGTTATCAAATCTCACGAAGAGGCATCTCGTTTGTAGCAGACACAAAACTTTTGGGCTAAAAATGACGCAGGGATTCCTGCTAGGTATTTGAATTTATTGTGTGTTAACCCCAGGCTTGCAGGCTCCTCTCTAACCCAGACAGCGACTGGTCGACAGGAAGAAGGCATTACGAGCGTGCGCAGCATACGAACTGATCAATGAGGCCTAACCGGCCATTTAGCCCAACAAGAGCAAGACGATGGCACAAGGCTTTGAATGTTTAAGACCGCAAAACGGAAGGCGCCGTCGTATTTTGATCTAAGCGTGGCTCATAAAATGCGGTAAAGATAAGACGGGAGCTTTATGTCTCAATGGTCACGCTTCCCAAGCCCATTTCCAGTCGACTTGACTCTGACTTTCCATTGATATGAGAAGAGGCGGGGAAAAAGACTGACCCTGGTCCATACACTCTTAAAATAGGTTAGAAGTCATTGCATAGAAGGCTGAGGGTCAGATCACAACGGAACCTTTCACAGTGGCAAGTATGACAACCTCCTTTATGCCAGATACGAGAGTCCCGCTAAAGACTGAATAATGAAGTCTGAAGCACCATCAGGTGTGTGGCACGCCAGCTACTGTGTTTACATTCGCTGATAAACGCTCGCCGATCGCCAAAGGAACTCCCTCGCCCCGTTTTGCCTTAAGACTCACTCTCGAGCCCAGCCAGGAGCCGCACAGCGGCAGATGAACAATGCCGAAAAATACAGACCGAAATGGCCATTTCTGGCTCATTAGTCCTCATCAGCCAGTCATACCCAACCCCAGGTCGTGCCCCACCCGAGGCTAAAGTCCGCGACATGTACATCAGAACTCCAACGCTCTAACCCCTCCTAGCCCCCACTGGGCCACCACCTGGGATTGGGGATGACTGCCTGATGATGGCTAATGAGACAGAAATAGCCATTTCAGTCTGCCCTGTCTCTGCGGCATTGTTCAACTGTGTTTACGCCTACCCTCAGTTGTCAAAACCGTGTCTCCGTTGACATATGATGTGTGATAAAAGATACAAATGGTAGCATAGACGCTTCACAATTCTCCCTCACTACCATGTAACTCACGCACCAACCATAACTGAGCCGGTGGGACAGCGGTTGTTATCATCGTTTGCGACGGACGAACCGCTGTCTTTGTAGGACAGTAGAGTAATTCTCTCTTGGTATAGCTGACGTCAATGACGGCCAACAAAGTGAAAGGCTTAATGAGCGTTGGTAAATATACAGTATGCACATAGCGAGTTTTCGATCAGCGAGCGAGGGGGGAATTTACACTCCAGGCGGCGGAGGACAACCCGGGGGATAGATGTCTGATTGGGGGGCCAAAGAAGTACCCGGTGGAGGCGGCGTGACAGAGAGGCTATCCCGACCCACAAGCCCCAGGGACTGTTCGATGGATGAGCTGGCGGTTTTCAGCCGCGAGCTAACTTCCAGCTCTGGCTCCTGAGGCAAGACACAGGTCGCGTAGGCGTAGGACGCGTACTCGTCCTTCTGTGCCCGGATGGCTGCCAACTGGGCGGCGACCTTTGCGCCCGCAACTCGGGCCGCATCCTGCTCCACAACGGAACGCATGGCGGCCGCCTGCATTGCTGCAACCTGAGCGTTCTGTGCGGCGATGAATTGCGACTGCACTAAGTCATTAGCCGGTACGTAGCGGTGTTGTTCCTTTGACCAATAGTAGTACATAGACCTGCCAGCATCGTAGAAGTAGCCCGTCTTTGCATCGTAGTGAAGTTCCGTTTCGGGATCGTAGTACATACCGGTTTGGGCCTCATACTGCAGGCGGGCAGACTCGGGAGGAGTGGCAAGCCGTCGACGCATCCGAATATCGTCCATCACCTCGGCTTCGGTCATGTTGAGAGACGCAGCATGACAGGTAAGTGCAGCCTGGTAGATGCTGCCGGAGGCCGCCACGTCTGCAATGTTAGAGGCACGATGAAGCAAACAGATGCGCGCGCTGGAACTGCTCTCAGGTAGTTTTGGGCGAGGCTTTACATCCCCGCTGTTCTCACTTTTGCCTTCCGAAGAGGCTGCAGCCTTGAGTTCCTTCTTGTAAATGAGTCGGCTAACTCTGGGTGAGGCGACAAATACCTCGCCACCAACCCACTTCCAGGTCAGCCAATTCAGTTCGGGTGGTGGTGGCTCCACAGAGCGCTTGAATATTGACCGCTGACAGCCGCAAAAATCAAGCATCTCCGCGGCCCATAGCTAAAAAAAAAGAAAATGACAACACACTTGTGGACAGTCTCTTTTTATGAAGAATTTTAAACTATAACAAAGTCATATGAGAAAGGGTTCGCTGACTATGAAGATCCTATAAGGGTGACAAGTTTGTCCCACACTGCTCGGAGGCATGGCAGCAAACTGATATCCTGCATGAATTGATTTTTGGTGACCCTGTAGAAAACTACTTTCAAAAAAAGAGTCCTACCGGCTTATGCAGTGAAATGATACAAGCTAAGGCTGGCTTCTGTTAGGGAGAATTTGACAATTTCCGGTTGAATAAAGGGTCAGTAATTTCTGCAAGCTGCTGTGGCCATTGATCGAAAGGAAATTTGGCTTCGTAAGAGTTAGGCAAACATAATCTAATATTCCGAGTGATTGCTAAAATTTAAAACATTGTTCGTTTGAGACACTAATTATAAAGGAATTTAGCATAAGGTTGAGTTACCGAAGGTAGAACAGTGACTTGGGTTAAGCCTTCTCATCCCACCAGTGAACGCCCGGATTTATGAGATGACATCTGGAAACAGCATTGGCACTTAGCATTACTAATCACAAATCTCAGAAAGGGAGCGTAAGAGTTGCAGGAATTTGTGACTTAATGAGAGGAGAGGCAATTTAAACCTTTAAAAACTGCAATTAAGAGACTATTGTTTGAGGATAATGGTAAAAGTAATGGTACGGATGGAATTCAATATCATAAGAGGATCAGTAGGTCTCTTCACAGGGGCAGTAAAAGAAGCATAAAAATAGTTCCCTGTGAAGAAAGTGGCTGCAAAATACACATGCATAGCCAAACTCATTTAACAGTAAAAAATATCCAGTACTCCAAAACAGCATATTTCGAAAAGACGAAAATAGCTGAACCACTTTTACGTAATGTAACTGAAGCATCGAAGCCAGAGATTTACTTAGTTTTTTTATCTGACTACGGTAAAAAAGTGATCAGAATGATTCTCGGTTGAAAATCAGTATGTTAATGTGCATAAATAAAGTGGGGGGGCTATATTCTAAGTTACTCAGAAATCCCAACTTAAGGTAAGTCATATTCTCAACTTTAAAACATACGTAAAGGTTTCAGTCAAACTTGCTAGAGTAAAGACATATAATAAGTACTGTAGAGTCAAAATAACGTGCGGTATTCTTTACTCAAAAGGAGAGATAGGAAAAAAGGTATAAATTGCAATAGTTTTCTTACCGCTGAACAGCCGTAGTTGAAGTCCAGAAGGGAGCAGAAGAACTGTTCGCGGTCCCATAGGATTGGCTTACTGATATGTTTCGAGAGATGCTTGCTCCAAGCCCGAACTACTTCCTCGGGACCCCAAGTTATTACGGCAAAACCCACGTTGAAGTTGTGGAAATCTGCCTACAAAGGTAAATCGAAAAGTAAGCAAGACGCAACAGTTTACGAATCGATCTGGTAGAACCTGTTAAAAGGAAAGTATAAATAGATATTGGCGTATCTTTAATTTGACACAGCCAAGACCATACTGTTCTATATGCTTGACTGACTGTCCCAGAGATCAGCGTTCAATAAATTGTGGTGCAAAACAGTTAAAGACAGTCTAAACTGGTTGCGAGAACATCAAAAGGATAGCACGGACAATCCTAAAAGACGACCGAGACGGTTGGAGCACATTCCCCGTCCACCGCTTCATAAGCTTGGTGATGCTGCCCTTAATCCGGCGTTAGGGGTAGAAGAAGAGGCCGATTCCAAACCTATCTCCACAAGTTTTATCCACACATGGAAGCGGCTCTTGGATCTTCGGTATTCGGTCTCCATGAGGGAGTTGGAGGTGGCTCGAATTATCTCGCTCCGCTGTCATAGGTAATGTCGGATGAAGAGGTATATGAGCAAAATTATCAAGGTAGGTAAGAACGCAACTGTAGCGCCTGTGAATTTTTTTCTAATGGCAGTAAGGCACGTGGCGAGTAAAAAAGGTCCTTTTAGGTATATTTAGCGGCAGCTCTTGTATGAAACCCACCTTCCAAAAATATGCTGGGGTCTTTGTCACCTACTGAGACTGAACAGTGGCCTTTGGGAGTGAGCAATAAAGCTAATACCTTCGTAAATGAGATAACAATTACAAGACTCCCTTTGGCAGCTGCATTTATTCAGCACCGCGAATTACAGATGGGAAATGCCCAGACAAAAACTTATGCCAGTGCGAATGATGCACCACAGCAGAGGTAAAATTTCTGGTGATATGGTACGATCTAATTGATATCAATGATGACACAGGACTAATCATTTATCCAACAACCAATCTACCTATTTCAATGTGACAGTAGGTTTCGACAAGCAACAACAGTTTCTTTCGCATGGAATAGGACACCAAAATGTCCTCATACACTGAAAATCCACTAAATTTGCGACATTCAGAGGGTTGCGGCGGATTAACAGTGGATCAACAAAGCAGTGTGTATAAATGTACTGGCCTGAAGAGAATTTATCGAAAGCCCGCGATGTATGTTGGTCTCCGTCAAAAGGGCAATGATTCGGCCTTAATCGAAATTTACGAAGGGGTGGCAGTGCAAAAAAGGAGAACCCTTTATGTGATGAGACGAGGGAAAGAACATAACCGTTTTTGGGTCGTTAAGAAGAGCACGTGAGGCGTCTTTACAGGCCGATTCCTTTAAACGACAGACAGATTAAATCACATCGACTTGGGAATCACATTTTTAATACTACTGAGACGTTTATATTAGATCCCGCCGGAAGTTGTGCCTGCTCTGTAGGCGTTTCAAGGAGGCTCAAACGATTGAAAGCAAGGGTCAACTCTACGTCCTTCAAACGAGCACAATTCAACCAAGAAACTGAGTATTATAGGCGTTGGTTCCAAGAAACGAAACCTTGTTGGCCTTCGAGGAAATTGGAGTGTCACCAATTTACAGATTTGTTACAAACCGGGTTTCAAGTCATTAACTTGGCTTTTAATAAATATTTGCCATATTTTTTATTGGTCAACCATACTGGATAAGTGGCAGTGCACATTGTGAGCTGTGAGCTCATGTCCGCATTGTGACCATAGAAATGTTGATAAAAATATGTCCTGGAAGGTAATCGCACAGTGAAATAAAGGGTTTGTTAGCAATAGCATATAAAGACCATGCAAATAATCACGCTTATTTTTAATAGTACAGCACAATTAAAATAATTGGAAACGACTGAATTTTATTCACCTTAGTTTCTTGTCAAGCCAAAAGCCAACGCCTTATATTTTGCCTCATGCAAGCTAAAGAAGATTAAATGGTATTTATTATTATTCGGGGGGCAACTTACAGCAATTTTCGTTATTTCTGAAAAACGCCACCGAACAGCAGTGTCAGGGAGGTAAGCAGGTTGGAATATCAGATGAAGGCTGGGATGGTTGGATAAAATGTTCTCAAGTGTGCAGACGTTATTTGATTGACAGTCAACGAGGACAGGACAAGAGAGGTCAATATAATCTCCCAAATCTTTAAGTTCATGTTGACTCGTTTTATCGCCAGCAGGAGAGGACTGTTCAATTTCTTTGTCAACATTTGAAAGAAAGTTGCGCCAACAGCCTTCAGTTTCTTCGATGGCGTCCTGTGCGTCTAACATGTCATCCAAATCATGAGCACGCTGAAAAAGGCGATTAAGGGACTCCCTTGACTTCAGCTTCAGCTTTTCATACATGTCCGCATAAGATTCGATGCCACGAAACAAGGTTGACGCAGCGGACTCAGCAAATATCCTTGCATTTGACTCAGCCTTACGGCGTGCACCTTGAAGAATATCATCCAATTCGCGAGCACAATGTCTGACGGAAATAATAATATTCTTTTCTTCCTCGTTTGGTTCCCTTGGTGTCCGGTTTCTACGGGCTCTTTTCGACATGTGAAGAGGCCAAGGGTATTATTACCTTAACCGCCCGAATTTCGGCCTATTAAAACAGGATTGATACATTTGATTCACATTCTGGAACGGTTTGGAGTATCTAACTGCCACAGTGAATTCATTCCATGGATTTCTGTAAATTTTTAAGAAAATTTGGTTGGCATATTTTTAAATACAGTCTACTTCATTATATAAACCTTGTAGCTATGACAGTAATCTTTCGCCAGAATTTCCGAGGTAGGTACAGCAAAGGTTCCAAGAAGGCTTGACAAATTGCTCTTCCGATTACATTAGGCTTATGAACAATGGAAGGTGCACATTTGCGAACGGGAAATGGTAAAGGGAAATAAGATCTCTCACGTTGTTACTGGGCCTAGGATGCCAGGCAAATGCCGAAGATACAGAGAAGGTGAAAACTAGATTTGCATTTTGAAAGATGCAACCTGGTATGTTTTAGAAATAAAATACTTGACTTAGTCAGAGCTGAGCTAAAAGCACACTTTAATTATACTCGTTACCCTAGGCAAATTAACCGAAACCTTTTGGACATTTAACGACAGTTCTAATACAACAGTGTACATGATTTAATCAAAATTTTATACTCGGGTAACAGCTGCTTTACTGGCAATATTTGAGATAGCTGCACGCAAATCACAATTATAACCACCAAATAAAATATTTGCACGGCCACAATAAAAGCCTTTAACTCGCTCGATTTTTCTAATAAAAAATGCTTAATTAACAGGGAATTTAAAAAATAGCGAAGATATTCTATCTGCTATTCCGAATATAATCATGAAATGAATAAAAGATAAAGAAATGAATAAGCAATTTCGAACAACAATAATAGTTCTTCAATCCTTGAGCTGGACTAGGTGTGCGAATACACGGAAATATCCAGAAGCTTGTCTGAAACAAACAGCCATGAAATGGCTTGGGAAATTAAGGTAATCAAATAAATTTGCAGTAAATTAGATGACAAATATACATTTGCTCTTAATAAATTCCCACCAGTCCAGTGCATAAATATAGGAGAGGAATCATCGAAAATTTCATTGCTTTCCGAAATTGATTAAAATTCTTCGGAACACCCAAGCATGCATGGGATTATACGAGGAAAAGGAGGAGGAGGCTAGTGATAAAAGGTGGTTAGCATTATGAAGAGTCAGTATCGGCGGAGAGCAAAATTTTGCAGACATTTTTGCCATAATCATGGAAAGCGCGAAGTTTGTACGAGGATCTTCAGTGCGCGAAAGATCGGCATCCGTAATCTGATGGAAACCGCTTCTACTATTGCTAAGAATAGCAGGCCCAGTAGCTGAGGGAAGCTAGGTGTGACCCAATACATTTCAAGAATAACATTTAGTGGGGTCCACACTATGCCCAAGAACAGTAATGTGTGTGAGAACGGCGCAGTTTAAGCGACTAAAGTTGGAATTCAGGATGCATCGGTGAGCAAAGTTTTGCATCAGAGCAAGTTTAACAAAGTCACCCAACTAAATAAGACAGTTCATACGGTTAATTACCTTAAAAGTCAATCATATTTCTTCTCTACTCTTTATAAGAAATGGAAAATTTTCAAAGTCTTTTTAGCCTCTCGTATGATAGACATTCCATTCCGTTAACTAATTAAGCTTATATCCATTGTATATCCTCCATAATACTCCAGTTGTGTTTCATTCAGGTGCACTATACCTGAACGTTATTTTCAGCAACCGGAAAAGCACTCCATTAAAATAGTGGAACGATCTCTTCTTCACGTGTAGGATAAAAAATTGCGTTTTTTGCATAGGGAAGCGATTGTTTAATAGTGAACGATGCCCATGGTCTGAGGTCTCTTAGCTCGTTACCTGGTGCGGATTAATGACCTCCTACGCATGTGTGATAATCTAATTCCATGGTTTTCCTGTTGTTAAACCCTAATCGAATAACTCGGCATTTGGTAAAATTGAGGTGAAAGAAACACTTACATTTTCAAGATTTTTTTCCACTTGTACCACAGCTGCAGACTTGCTTTTGGTTTGAGAAAGGAAACACATTACTGTATCGCAGTTCAGCCAACCCGACAGTTCGACCGTCGTAGTCCGACGATGTCCACCGTATGCTCCACACCATGGTGGTGCAGGGACGGTGACTTGCGCGTGAATTAGTTTTAAAGTGATAGTAGCCTTGCGCTGCAGCGACCGCACTCTCTCCTCCTCCCCCACCTAAGCCCGGTGTCAAGACAGAGTCAAGAAGACCGGAGGCGGGAGAGGACGCAGGTGGCTGGCGCGGCCGGAGCCGACCCTGGGCGTGCCACCACACCCACATGTTCGGCATTTGTTATGGGAGCGCAACCCGAATAACGCCTGCCGTGCCCTGATGTGGCCCCCGTGTTGGGCCAACGCATCTATCACGTGGTCCGTTTAGGGGTCAGCCAACCCAGGCAGTCATTCACATACATGAAAAATAGAATAACACCCAGAACGCTGCCTCGCTAAACTCAACGGTAAAAGGTTACCTACTCTGATGTAGAAGTGCCAAGACAAAGAAAGGAAGATTAGCCTGTCAAAAATTTGGCCAAAGAATTGAGTGGGTTTCCAGTAACACATAGTTGACGCAATGTAAATATCACTAGGCTTTGTGGAACATTATCAAAGGTTTTTAAGCCAATGTAGACTGCGTTTACTGCTAAATATATTTCAATAGATTTTGTCCAGTTCTCTATGAATATGAACAGGTATGTAAGTGAGACAAGATCGACCCCTCCCACATCTATGCTGTGAACACAAGGCAGGCTTTATTCTTCAAGCTAACTCATAAACTCCGATTTTTTTCTCCATCAATTTTCAGCAGATTATGTTGAGCCTCAGTAGTATGAAGCTAATTTATTAAGTTCTCTCATCCTATTTAAACATGAGGCTTATTTTGGCTTGCTTCCAGTCCTAAGACAGCGCTTTCGGGGTCATCAGCATCAAGGCCTTGCTTGAGATCGTCAGGCCGAGAACGTTTTACAACAAATCACTTCTACTGCCTCCACAAGCCTCAGTAGTGAGGAAACGATCCTAAAATCGAACAGAATATTTCAACTAATAACCAAGAATGTAGGCCTAATCCCAATCTGTCCAATGTGACCGTACCTTCACATCATGCATTAGTTTGGTTGGAAATTTGTGGTTCCGTTGTATTAAGAACGGTGAAGCAGTTAAGGGGGCCCCACTAAAGACAAATGTCAACCGTCTCACTTAAAAACACTTTTCAAAGACATTCGATCTTAACGAAGTCCTGCTTGGCAATATGCGCCTCCACCATAATTTTCAATAAACCTATACCTCGACCCCAGAATCACACCTCGTCCTACCTCGCCATATCTATAGGGCGCATATGAACCATAACCATACCCCGTTCCAAACATTCCTATTTCCAACAGCAAGCAAATGATTTACTTCGCAGTCGTCCACACGACCGGCACAACGTCACAAGTACTGACACGCAAGTCTCAAGTAAATGGAAGGCATGTTTTGGTGTAACCTGCCACATACTGTGGTGACCAGGTCGTGTGTGGCACGCATAGACGGACTCTCTAGATGTCAAGGACTGCACCCCATCCTACTAGGCAGTTGACAGGTCTTTTTAGGGAACAGAGTGAGGTCTACACTTGAGAATCCCTCCACACTGCTTGTCAGAAAATTCTTTAATGTGCTAGAACTGATGAGATTGAACCTATCGAGATACGCTAAGCGTTGTGGCCTAGAGGACTGCCAACTGACGGGGCAACTTGCTCCTTCCCCAATCTGGCCATGGCTGTATTCGAAAGCATGTGAATTCTGAGTGCCGGTTACAAAAGCCCAGTGTTTTATGTGTGGCGCGGATTTGCATGACACACACATATAGAAGCGCTGTTTAGCTTTGTAAGTCAATGCATCCGGACTCATCTCCGCTCGCATTCTTGCTATTGGGGCATGAAGGCTGAGAGGAGAGTGCGAGGGATGCCTCAAAAGTCTGCCCCACTAAATCACGCGTAAGTCGCTGGTACTGAACACACTCAGTGGGGCACACCGAGGATGCAATCGCCACTGACGGTTAAACTGTCGAGCAGAGCACCCGCTTCCCTCGAGGTCATCAAGACCTTGGAGTGTGGCGAGGTCAGCTGACGAGAGAATTCACTGAAAACTTTTGAGGACGCACTGTCCGCACAAAGCAATTCAGTCGATTGTAGCTATTGCAAAATTTTCCTTAATGTGTCATGAAAGCCACTGCTCGAAGTGATAATTTGGGGGTGTATTCACCCGCCGAATGCAGGCACTTATCCGAGTTATAAGATAAACTGTATCAGAATTATTTTTTGATCATTCGATATTCCCTTAGCAGCGACCTAAATACTGTCCGTTTTTTCTCTGACATTCCTCTTTACTTCCAATGTCTACAGTTTGGGTCGGGGAACACAAAACCTCCTTCTAAGCTGACAACAGCCCTCCGCGACATATTAACCGAAATGCAGATGAAAGGTATCGAGTCGACACAATCACGAAGCGAAGTTTCCTGTGAGTAGGCGGCGAGGACTATGAATGAATCGTCTCTAGGAGATACCAGCGGTTAGTACAAGTTTATCTACGATGGCAAATACAGGCTTATATTAGCGTCAAAGAAGATGCATGCAATTACGGAGGGTGTGCAGCAAAACAGATTCCTGTGGCAACAATGCGGACTGTGAGTAAAAGCGATAAAGGACGGAGTAAAAATGGTAAAATCTATGTTGTTAAGCTACGAAGAAGAAAAAAGTGATAACAATTGGGGGAGGAAACGGAAAGAGATAGGGTGAACAGCGGAAGTATCTTCAGTACTTACAACTGGCAACGTGTACACAAAAATGAAGCCTAAGTGTGTGCAGTTGAAGCAACGGGGTTGAATTAGGCAACAGTCAGCGTTTCCGGTATTGGGGCCTTTAGGAAGTCGAAACTCTGGGACGGCCCATAGCTCACGGACCTGTAGAGGGTGTTCTTGAGCGCCGACTCGAAAGATTGCAGAAGCCCGTCAGCCAGTACCTGGAAGGAGAGAATTCAAAGACAAGAAAATATTATGGGACGCATACTACTAAAAAACGGTAAAAGTGGTAAAGCTTAATATTTCATCTCGAATTTCTGTGAACTAGAGGAGCTAATACTCGCCCCATGGCGAGAAAGACAAATACTGCGAAAATCACTGAAGTCAGCACAGAGGTCAAAAAGTCCCTCTGCCGGGAATCGGCAAGTTAAGTCACAATTTTAAGATACATACCCGCGCCGTCTTCACACCTGCGAATTCAACAGCAAGCAGTACGTCCGATAAACAAAGAAGGTTCCCCGTCGCACTCATAAAGTACAATAAAAACTAAGATTCTCGCAGTAACAAGGCACACCGTCTTCCAGGAGAGAGTCTAGCAAATGCTATCTTAGGAAGCTTACTTCATGTTTGATTGCCACTCACCGATCGTCCTGTTCTGCCTTGGGGCTCACTCTCGAATCCACTAGCAGCCGCACAGTGGCTGGTATGTTATAGGCAGGAGGGCATCATCGAAAAAGACAAGGGAGACTGGAATGGACATTTCTGACTTGTGAGCAGTCATCAGCCAGCCATAACCAACTCCGACGTCGTGCAACACTCGACGATCGAATTCACGACCTGTTCGTTAGAAGTCTAAAGACGGGCTCACGGGTCCCGATATCAACCAAGAGGACAAAGAGCCCAGGCCTCAATGGTTAGGACGTTGAACTTCTAACCGACAGGTCGCGGGTTCCATCCGCGGTTGCTGCAAAGTCTGAGGTCAGGTAGAGCTGGTTAATGAACGGCTCATAGGACAGAAATATTCATTTCAATCTCCCTCTTATTTTGTGGTAATGCTATTTTTCTTATGTCCCCATCTCCATGTTACAGGCGTGCGAATGATCGCCTTCCACCACAGTCATGAGACGTGCAGCATGCTGACGCGCCAGCACCGTTCAAGCATTTCCACCCACACCGTCAGTTGGTCACCTTAATGCCGTCACCAGCTCAGAAGGAGATGACATGCTGAGCGATTCTCTCTTCTCAATTCGACGCAGCACATGGAATAACCATTTCAAGTTACGAGTAGGTGATGCCACAGTTGACAGGTTTGTGTCCAGGCGAAGGGCCGTTATCGAGCCTGTCTGGAACAGAGGAAATTGCACTTCAGTAAAAGAACTAGTCAGATCCGTAACGAGATCAGCTGCAAGGACCATGAGAGATTGAGGTGGTCTGCTAGCTCGTGGTGAAGAACACAGTTCATCATGTAGGTGAGAGAGTATTCTTAACGGAGGTGACAGGTAATATCAAAGACACTTAATACGATCGTCAGCTCCTGTCATGTACTGGCAGACCCGGGACAGTTGACGTAGCTACGGAAACATGTTATCGTAGAGGGAAGGTTATCCAGGGCGAAGTCTATGAACAAGATTATGCTGGCCGATTAAAAGTGATCGCGGAGTTCCGGCGATTGGCCAAGTCTGAAGCGCTACTCGCCCACATCCCTGTTCCAGTGCGGCATTGCAGTAGAAACCGGAGCGAGTAAAGATGACGACTGCGAAGTTCGCACACGCTTCTATTAAACATCCGCACAGCCTGTGGACACGACCTCGCAGCTTTACGAATTGTGACCGGAAGGGCGTGGAATCGAGCAGCACGTACATACTTCCGGCAAGTTCACTTTTGGTATGAAAACTTTTCATAGTTATAATAAGGTTCATGTGCTCTGGGCAAGGGAGGGAACGGTAATCTGAGCAAAATAAAGCTCCTGAGGACGGGGATGGCAGACAGTGAGGCACCATGCAAAATAACATTGCTAGTATTGTCTGGCCAGTACTAAAAGGGCAGACTACTATCCCGCCAGCGATTGGCTGGTTTCTCGAATGCAAAGCGTACCAGAGGAGTTTGGAAACATATTCTCCAGTGGCAGCCATACAGACGAAGACTGTAAGCAGCCCGTAACCCAGAGAGTAAATTGTTCATCCGACAGAAAGCAAATTTTCACTCGTGCACCTCTTTTTGGTACAGAATCCCGGTACCATGAAAATAATTGGAAATTGAAAACGCGCACTGCCCTATTGTCAACTATTTCTAGTTCTGAAATACCATCAGTCCACAAGCAACAGCTTTTACTTTTCAATTTCACACTAAAATTAATAACTATATTTATTCACCAGGAGGTTTTCACTGTTGTCTCGATCTATGCCGGCCCAAAAATGGACAATGGTCATGCGAGCCCGCCAACGGTTAAGCTAAGGTAGTCAGCAGTGGACGGGTAGGTCAAAGTTTGTGCGTCCAGAGGCAAGACTAACTCAAGACCACCGGGAGCAGTAACCGTCTCTCACAAAGGGAGTTCTGTCTACAGTCTCCTAAATCGAGGCAAAACACACCGCTCTAATGAAGAAAGTTATCAGGCAGGAAAGAAATACCTCTTTAAATTATTCTCTAAAAATGGAAACCCAAGTGATTTCATGCATCAATGTCTGAAACTACAAGAAGTCAAACTGAAAGGTATTTCGAACGACACGACCACTCAGGCACCAAAACCAATGACCTGGCGAACTCTCCCATACGTGACCGGAATGGCCATTTCTGGCTTATTAGCCGTAATCAGCCAGTCATACACAATCCCAAGTGTATGATATGTATGACAGTGTGCGGCTTCCCAATCTGCACAAGGGACATGTATGTTTATTTGTGTCCTGGAGCTGACTTTAGAGTCTTCGCAGGCATACGCATAGCGAAGAGTAGCATATGCTGATAAGGTGGAACCGACAAAGACAAGGGAGACCGGAATGGGCATTTCTAGCTTATTAGCAGTCATACCCAAATCCCAAATGTCAATCACCTGGGATTCGAACCCGCGACCTTCGGTCGCTGAGTCGAACGCTCTGCCAATATATATATTCTTTGGGACCAGAACGCCTTCCCGTCTTCTGCTATACAATTACCTGGGCCTCACATATTCTCGAACATTCAGAATATATATATATATATATATATATATATATATATATATATATATATATATATATATATATATATATATATATATATATATCATACTGAGGAATGGGCTCACACCAATCCAATTGGCTTCCCGAAGCAAAGAAACTTTGTATGGGTGGTAGGGGTCACAAAGAGGCAACCACCTACCCAGGCCGATGTCGGCAAAGCTATAAGAGCAGAGGGGGAAAGTAGATAAGAAAGGCTGAGGATACCCACCATTCTGTGCAACCGCGTCCGACTTCGAGGGTTCGCAGATCGATGGAGGTGGTACCGAGAAGGGGCATCGAACTCTTTCGGGAAAAAAGTTTTGAGTGTTGTTTCACTTCTATTCGCAGAGTGCAAAAGTCTAACTCCTGTTGCCTGATGGCGAAGTCAAAGCTGAAAGGTGAGAGATACGCTCAAAAGGAAGTAGAACAGCCATTTAACAAATACAAAAAAGTTGTATCGACGGGGTCAACAACTCGCCAAACGCCAGCAAACTTGACGCGATCTTCTGATAGGACATAAAAGTGTGTTGGGGCGGAAACTGGGTCTATATGTTTTCCAGTGCACACACGACTGGCAGCTGTCTTCGGTTCGATCGTTCAAAATGACTGTCACTCACGTTTTAATAAAGAACCGAGAACGCGCGTTCCAGGTTAAGATCGCTCTGTTTGAACCTATCCGTGTTCAAGCAGCTCAGTAGCCGCCTTTCTAAGGTTCAAACCTACGCGAACTAGCAGCACCTAACCAATTTGTGGACGCACTGCTACCAACCTGATCAAACAAGTCCAGAAAAGACGGACGAAAGGGAGCAATAAAAACCCATAGAAAGCGGGCAACCATTGCATTGCAAGCGTGGAATTCGGATGTTAGTCTGCGCAGTCGGCGAGATCAATCAATGCAGGGCACACCTAGGCGCCAAAACGGAATAGAAAAGAACCAATGGGAACGAGTTGGGTGCCAACGACTAACCTCTCCTCAAAAACGGGATTGAGCTCGCCATAGACCACTTTGGTCTTCTTTGAGTCATCCAAATCAGCATGATTGGAGTGAAGGAGGATCAATTTCACATAGGAGTCGGCGAGGCCATGTTTGTTAACCCCACGTAGGCCCCTACATAACAGCAAGGAAGGAAACCGTCTAAGGGTCAGACAAAAGACACTCTTTGTGGCAAGAGAGGGTATGTGAAATAACAGAGAGAAGGGTGGGTCCACAGAACATCATTTTTACAGAAAAAAGACCATGGTCTTTGACCTTGTAAATCGTGCAACTTATCTTTTGTGAAGGTGAAAACCCCTTCAGACACGCCTGAATTTCGATTCGACGACGATAGCCAATATCAGAGAGATGAAAATACCAGGTTTCAAAGTGTATCCAAATTGCGTCAGGCGCCGGAAAAGTGAATCGTCGCATCACAGTATAGAATACGGGCAGATGCGGTCAAACTAAAGATCCGATAAGACCATGAAATTTAATAAAAGCTGAAATCTCCCGCTGTAAAATTGTTATGACCCGGCCTGGTAACTGAAATTCACACGAAAAGTATGCTTACCAGATTGTTGTCCCAAACGTCACCACAGTACAGAATGAGAAAACAAGCGGCCAGGAGAATAGGTATAAAAAACCTGCAAGTCATTCTCACTGAAAAGCTGCGTGTAATTAAAGCATCCCAGTCAGGTTTTCTAATATCCTGTCCAATCCGCTTTCAAAAAGCTATAGAAGAGCCGAGGAACTCCTCGCAGATACGGACCAATCAGATCCATAGGAAGCACTGTGACAACAGTCAATGCGGGACGCTGTCCGGCGCACTGTCATAGCATGCAGCACAGGTACCGCGCGAATGCGCTTTTCTTCCAAATTGACTCTTAGTGGAAATGTGGACATTCCCGAACAATAGTCCAGCGTGCTCTTTGATATGACCTTAAAACAAGCATTAAGGATGACTTACATGGCCGTCCAATCAGGACACGGGAATGGAAACGCCCCGCTCACTTAAATAGGTGGCCTTGAGGACGGGTACTTATTCCCACGTCTTAAACTGAACATCAAACTAAACTGTAACCTTAGTCTTAAACCTAAAGCCTACGGTAAACACGAACACGAACCCAAACTTTAACCTTTAACATAATCCTGACCCTAACCACAACTCTGATCTTAACCTTGACATTAAACTTAACCCTCACCTTGAGACTAAACCTAATTTGTCCGCAAGTTGATGCAAAGCCACATGTATTGCTGGCGGTTCCTATTCCGGGGTCCTGTTAGGCGGCCATGCAAGTCATCCTTACGTCCCACGCAAGTAAGAAAGGTTGAGTTGCGATACTTCTAGGCAAATTGAAAGGGTCCTCAGAAGGTATTCAGTAGTAATGATCGGGTTCGCGTCACCGTTGTATGAGAACGACAGGCTACCGCCCACATCCTCCAAGTGTTCCCAGGGCAGCCGAAGGCGAATTTTAATTGACTACCTAATTGTGACAAATTCGGCGGCCTCGTCGTGATTCGAAGTATGGGTGAGAAAAGCGGTTGTGACCGGTTACATGCCCAACAAAACACGCAATAAACTAACATGTTGATGATGTTGTCTCACGGGACGTGTTAATCTGGTTGTGTAGAGTCCGCACATAATTAATGTCGTAGATGTATCAGTTGCACGTCTTAGACGTAGGCCTTTCCGTTAGGTCAGCCACTGCGCCCGATCAAATAAGCTGGTTGGCAGGTTCGGACAGCTGACTGGTGTGCGAGATAGGAAAGAGAGAGAGAGAGGTTGGCAACAGGGGGGGATGTACACTCACGACATTTCAGCGCATTTCTCACTTACAATAAATCTTATTACCTTTAATCTACTACAACGCAGCAGGAGTCTTGACTTGGAAGGCGGCCATTTCCAGGTGCTTCCCTGGACCGATATTCAGGCTGAAATGGCTCCTTCTGAATGTTATCTCTATTCGAGTTGCCCATGTTAAACCTCGGTACATTCAGTGGTACCAGGCCGTGCGTGGCACGTATAGACAGGATGTTTCACAGTATTAACCACCACGCCTACGCTCACCTCCAGTCGCATGACGTCCCTCCATCGGAACAAGATGCGTGAAGGAGGAGGGAGTATGGTAGATGACGTGAAAATTTGCTTTATTATAAATTAATTAATGCGCAAATCATCGGTGCAGCTCCCAGTGGAAGAGGTCGTATGTGCCGATTGAAGTGTCAATGTCCTGATCACCAACCATAAAATCGATTAGTATTGGAGATTGGAGACATTACTAGAAGGTTTATTTACATCATTTACAGGAGGTGGATAACGGCGTACCCTGCTCGCTTCTCGTGGGGCCATCAGCGTCATCCAGCCAGTTCGTCTGGATTGGACAACCCCGTGTCCGCCAGAACACAACGCCTCCCATCTACCGCAGTCTAACCTGTTGCCACTAGCGACACAGTACAGACTACGATAAGACACATCTGCTTATGCCATAACATCGAGCATCCATCCCAAAACCACAAACATGGACATCGTCAATTACGTACGGGGAGAACATCGCAGTGCCGAAGTTCCACAAAGGCAACAGGGCATACTGGGTGTGTGTGTGTATGCGAAAACGAGAGCTCGTGCCCTCGGTCCTACAAAACAGCATTTCAGTCGACATTGAAAGGGGGCGACCAGTTGCGTTTGGGTGTAAGAAACTGACGAGCGGACGGCGTACGCCAGCTCCGTGGATAAAGCCCTTGTTATGTCCACCAAAGCGCCACCTCTTCGATGCCACCTTGAGGACGTACATCAACCGTTGCCAATACAAGATTCAGTGTAAGTATCTGGCTGAAGGTAAAAAAATAAACAAAAAAACTTGCTCAATACGATGAACAGTGATCTCGAGGATCTCTAGGTCCACATTGTAGTGCAGGGTCAGGCGCAGTTTCCCAGACGGATTCGGTGGAGCCACACCTTGGGGAGCGCCTGAAATGGTGGACATCGTTGACGCCTAAAATACCACAAAAAAAGGAAATTTGCCAACACCAGCAGATGTGGGGAGGTGGCATATGCAACTCGAAGCGGCGTAATGGCAGGAAAACAGCGTAACAGAACTAGGAAAAGTAAAATGTGCCGGCATGCATCCGGGGTTCTGTGTGGGAATGAGGATAGGGGGGGGGGGGGGGGGGGCGGCGGCGGCGGGAGATGGGCTGGTTTGCTGCCATGCTGTACGCACATCCAAGCGAACGAGGATCAAAACGACAGGATGAGTTGTCGTGTGCGCTTACACGCTCCACCGCACTGGTCCCCTGATGGCTGGGGGAGGGCGACCTACTGGGGCCTGGGGAAAGAGCGGTCTTCATCCTCCCAATGGTCTTGCAGGCTTTCATCACTGGGCATGGGTGAGGGCGGACTCGCGCTGGGCACGACGCCCGCAGTAGGCTCATAGGGTGTAACAACCTGCCGATTTAGAGAAAAGGAGGCTGGCACGTTTAGAAGAAGTATCTTCTGAATGCGCAAAATTGGAAAATAACAGTAGGAGAGGTTTTGAGCAAAAGAGGCAGGTGAGAGGCGGGAGGTGCACTGTTGGGATGTATGGGGAATGAATGGGTCGGAAGCAGGTAACCAGAAAACTACCAAATTGGAGGTATCATGCAAAAAGCATGGTGCGCAGAAGCCTAATAAAAATAAGAAATTCTTGCCAGGACAATACTATGCCTTTTGAAAGGATAAAATTAGGTAAAACGAGCTTATGACAGCTGCCTGAAATAAGTGTGCATATAGTTGCTACGTATTTTATTTTAGTAGAGATAAATCGATGTCCATCTTTACGGTTTCCAGAGCGCATGATTTTACGCCTATTCAAGATACCATCATTGTCTGTTTAGGGGAGCCGTTCCTACTATACTATAAGCATGCGATGGCGTCCTGGTGACAGAGTTCTCATTAACTTATAATTCTACAAATGAATTTAATTGCCAAAAAGCCGCCAGGTAAGCGAGGAAATCTGCGTTTTCCTGAGCTTTCTGTCACTGATTGCCGGAATTTTATTCTCACCACCCAAAAATCCTTATTTTCCCCTTTTCCGTTTTACAGGTGATCTGGGCGATAATCGTAGGGGGCCGGAAGTAGTTATAGGTCAGTCTCATCAAAATATCAAAAGAGTGGTAGAAATCCTTCGCAAGAAAAACAAAATGGAACATACGACCAGCGACTAGAGGTATGCACTAATAAAGTAGGTTTTTGCGAAGAGCGAGGTCCTCTTCAATGTGAAAATGGAAAGTCTGTAACGCACAGGCAAAAGATTATGTTCCAGGGCTAAGGTTATTGCAGTTGTATTTAGGACATCTTAATTCAGAGGACCAAGGGTGGTCAATTCAGGTTTGGAGATCCTCATCAGCTAACGAAAGCGCAGAGATGTTTCCGAGGCTGCGTCCCATGAGGCATCGAGCATTTAATCCAGCTGTGGGAGTCAGTAATCTATCCTGATTATAGGCAGAAATATTGCTCCCTCACCTCCACTATATTCTCAATTCGTTTGCCTCGAACCTTCACAGTGAGAATTTGCCAAAAAGAGTCCTAATCAGTGGATTTTGCCCACACCGAGATGCATTTTTTTGAAATTATGTGTACTGACTATACTTCAGTAGATCGGTCAACGTGGATCAATGGATCCAAAGCCTAGCAGTAAGATCCTGTTGGCTTACGGATCATCATTTTGTCGTCTTGCACAACTCTGGTTAGGCATTATGGCCTTTTTAAAGATCAGAACAACAAGAAGATTCAAATTCGAAGAGAGGGGTGTAAAAAATAAGTCAAAATAAAATTAAAATTCCAAGCTGGAGCATCACTCACCCGATAAACCCCTCAAGGGACACACGAAACAACAGCGAGTTCTCACAACCTCGCCGGTTACATAAGAGCATTTTCGAAACGCCTTTTAAACAGGACTTCAAAAAGCAATACCTCAACTGGCTCTGCTTTCCAGTATGCACTACATTGCGTATCTTTGGTAAAGGCAAACTTAACTAGACACTGAACCAGACACCTGGAACGCTAAAGGTTACTTGTGGGAAGTCGACACTAAATCAGACCTCATCAGCATACGACATAAGCCGCGAGTTCCGAGGATTAAGATTGCTTCTCAGCAGGACGCTTGATCGCAAAGAAAAATCTGAAATCGAAAGAATTCTGAAGGTGAAGCCAGGGTCTAGCTAGTGGAAAAAGAACTTTCGGTCACATAACAGCGCAGTGACGAACTGCACCGATAGAACACAATTACTACTGGCACAACCCTGTGTGGCTGCCAATCTCTGGCATTTTTCCAACGATCCCAGGTCGAGGGTTGTGCACCACTGGCATACGAAACGAAGACGTTACTTGAAACTAAAAACGGATACTTTCCTAGACATTAGAAGGGGAAGTGTGCGAGGTGACAATGGTGGGGCTCATTTTGAGGTCAGTCTTCTCGTCAAAGAAAACTTATCGAGCAACTGATCAAAAAGAGATTTTTAAAGGTCACCCCCCGCCGATACCAAATCTGGAGAAAATGATAGACGGGAAGATGTAGCAGCTCCGAATTCAATAACCCTTTTCGTTAAAACCTGGCGATGCAAGGTCTGTTTTCATGTGAAAACCAAATTAAATGCTGCCAACAGCCTCGTTTTCCTACTGATAATGGAGATCAAGGCTGATAGAGCAGTTCCATACTAACGAATTCTTTTGCAAAGTAACGAGGGCAGTCGACGAGGAAGAAGGATATCTTCGATTAAGGTAGCTTTGCGTCCACGTACCACCAAAACGTGCAAGAAGGTAGAGAGCACGAAGTGGATCCAGTTGGGATCCAACGCATATTTTACCCACTATAGTCAACAATGTTAGTATTTGTACAATCACGACTGGGGCCAAAATTTTGACTTTGGGTGGCTGTGAACTGACGAGATAGCTTAGTTCACTTCTGAATTTGGCCGCTATACCATTTAGTCCTGTGATAGCAGAGACCCCTAATCTTTATTCCGAGGCTCGTTCTAGTAACGGTCGAGACAAGATTGTCTGTAGGATGCGCAGACGCCTTATTTGATTTTCCGGTAAATTAATTCAAACTATCTGCAGTCTTCCCGTCAGTGGAACGTGGGGTGCCGGAAACTGTGCGAGCTAAATGCAGTGCAAGTCTCTCTTCGATATAAACGAGTTCACATGCAACTCTCTAGTGCACGTCAGGGATGAGTTATCAGTACCTTCGTGACCCGCATTTTCAGACAGTAAAATCTGGAGCCCGTCTGGAGAGTCTAGCGCACAAGGGCCTTAAACAGCAATTTTCGGTGCCTACCTCGTCCTAGTTTCCCGGCTGCGATTCGAGGCAAGCCCCAGGTTCTGCAATTGTCTCTCCGGCACCGAAGTTCGCTACTTCAAATGCAGTCTACAAATATACACGGAACCATCCAGGGAGAATATTTATTACTGTTTCAGACTTCGACATTACTGCCCCTCATTCCTCGGTAGAAAAATATTCACAACCTTTTCAACAGCCATCGAAAATTCTGGAGAATGCACCAGAAAAGGCACGAGGTCACTAGTCAAGTGTGATATTCTGAGGCATTTTTTTGTGGCACAGCTTCGTCTAATCCGAAAATGCCGAAATGCACGACCCCTAAATTCTGCGGCATGTTACCCGAAATTTCAAAGAAAAGTCAATAATCGAGAAGATTTACCAGACTGTAACATGCGAGCGGTTCTTCGTCATGCAACCAAGATGAAGGAACTAGATGACAGGTTAACCGTTAACTCCGACAAGGTCCACGGCAGGGTGGGCACAGAGACGGTGACTTATTAGGTTACAGCGATGCACTACATCTACTGCGCGCTCTCTCTTTACTCTTACCCAACTGTACCCGGAATCAAGCCAGATTCACGAAGACCGGATGCGGGAAAGGGCACATATGGCTGGTGCGGCGTGAGCCTGCACCTAGACGTGCTACCACAAACCTAAACCAATGGGTGGCATCTGTTATGGGTATGCCGCCACAATAACGCTCGCCGTGCCCTGATCTGACCCCCTTGTTGATCCAGCGCTAGACAGGTGCTACAGAAGGCCGCCATTTCAGTCTATTTTCAGGTCAGATATGCGAACGCCACTAGCAACCTACTTGTAATATTGCCGATCGTAGACGGAGAACGTGAACCTTTTGCTAAACGATAAAGATGTAGACGTTCAGTCAACTGAACACCGATTGGAGGCTGCGGCCTTTCAAGCCTCTGAATGCAGTACCGCGGACAAGAAACGTAAAATAAGTCAGAGGTGACTTCTGAAATTGCTAAACTACTCAGCTGATATCAGGGAGATGGTTTTTACCTGTCGGCCTGACATCCCTTTGAGTGGCAGAGAGTGGAAAGACCGGTCGATAGTAGCTAGTCATGAGAAAGCTGGATTATTAACTCATCACCTCCTCGCTGCCCTCACCTCCTCTCACGTGACCCCCCCCCCCCTCCCTCCAGGGGAGGTCACCGAAGCCACAAGGCACCCCGAGAGAATGCTTCGACGGTCTGGCTTCACGGAGTAGTTATATGAGCATGGAGACATGAGCTTGTTCCTTATGACTGGGGCCCGGCCATCGTTGTGCCCGTCTTCGGAGATGGGAGGTAGGACGGTGTGAGAAAACTACGAAACCATAAAACAAAGGTCTTCGCTATTGTCATTCTCAGGCGAATTCCGTGTACGTGACTTTAGAACGACAACCAACCGAGCAGGGTCATGGGTCGGACGCAGATACGCCGATCGGATATTAAAATGCTGGGCTATTCTCTACCTTTTTGAATTACCCTTGAGTCCCCGGAGCAGATACTGGAATTAGACAGTTTGCCGGCAAAACGCATTGTCATGATGAGGGTCTATTACCGTTCCACCACTGCGCGAGTTCTAGTCAACAGTATGCCCAATCGTTCAATATGCATTATGGGGTTAGAAAAGATATTATATTCAGTCGTCCATCCCCTGCGAATACTCCATTGGAACTCAGGTGTCAGAAGACTAATTTGAACTGTGTTAGCGCCCCACGCTGACGACCTACAGTCCGTGCTATCGCAGATGAATGAGGCCGCCAAATCCGTCGGCTTATCCCTAAACACTGCGACGACAAAAGTATTTTCGAGTTACATCCGGGACCAAACAAAGGGGTCTCTTGGGATTAATGGCTGTCAGTACGGAGAAGTAGACCATTTCCACAAAGCTTAGGGCGAAAGTGGCGCCAAATAAACACAGTAAGGACAACATCGTTTCCCGAATGGATGCTACCCGCAGGGTTTTCATGATTCATAGAACGCGTATCTGGATCCGATGCAACTTCCACGTCGCTCCAGGAGATCCGCGTGTACCGGGACATTCGCCCATTCATTTATTCTGCACATTCATGACAAATTAGCCATGAACGTGAACGTAAGGTACATGAACACCGTCACCTGAGAACCATTTTTTTTGCGTTTGAAGTGCACCGATAGCGTCTGATATGGGAGAGTCTACCCTTGTCATGACAATATACCGAGGATATCTCGGGAAATTCAAGAAGGAAAACCATGTCGCATGAGTTTAGTTTTGTCGTCTTCCACCCGAAGCAACTATCCGTCTATAAGCGTCGAAGAGGCGGCAGAACACTGTCCTTGAAGATATAGATATCCGATATGCGGTCTACGCTGCCGGAAGAGCGTGGATCGAATTCTACAGATCTGCTGCCGCAGGCCCTCACGCATGAAGATCAGCAATCCGCGACAACATCCGGAGCGGCTAGTTGAACCAAATACACCTAAAAGTACTCAAATGACATAGCCTTCCCACATTGGGAGGCGTTGCAAGGACCTTGTTAGTCAGAAGAAACCTACGAAGGACCATAGAAAGAAGAGAGTCGGTAACCAACGCCTAGCAGTTGATGCTATCAATGCCTCTGGCGAAGGACTTCTGAACCATCAGGTACTCGACCCGTCCTAAGCCTGCGTACCGCAAACACTTCCCAGATGGCCATTGTAATCCCTCCGAGTCAGACGAATGTCTTCGAGGAAACGAGGGTGCAGTCTATTTAAAGAGATGTTCTACACAGAGACAAAACTAGTGTGTTAGAGTTAGAGCCGCGATAGAGTATGCAATAGAGTCCATACGGTGCGCGACAGAAGGCCGTAACTATAGGCTAAGGGGTAAAACTGTTATGAGTAAACACGTGCTAAAGCAAACTGCGGTTAGGCGAAGAAGTCTACGTTTTCTGCCAGGAACGGCGCGCAAGTGTGGGAAAACCGGAGCGGACATGGAGCAGCTACACTTTAAGTGCTTTGAAGGACCAAAGAGGGGGGGGGGCAGAGGGGAGGGGGCGAGGAGGTGGAGGTAACACCTTGCGTTGTCAGTATGGGGCGGGTTGTGCAAGGGGAAGGGCGGTAATCGCTGCTGTGGGGCGTGTCAGCAGCCAATCAGAGCCCTGGGAACCTTCCTAAGAAGGCGACAGTAGAAGGCGCCCGAGTGGTCAACTGCGGCAGGAAGAGTGTGGGTATCAGGAGTTGCTGAAACAGCCAGAGGAAATTGCCGTTGCGATTTCATGGCGATAGAAGACAAAAAAGTTGGACAATGCAGGGTACCAACAGCAGAAAAGTCAGGAGAGCTCGTACACAAAAAGGGCCTGTCTCGCTTCCGTGATGTGGCGGCGATGGGGCAGTAAAAAACAGCTAATTAAGGCCAGTCCAACTGCGTGGATGTACCATCTCATTAAATGTTAACCGAAATGCTGAAATGTGTTTTTGAGTCAAAAATAATGCCGAAGTACGGCTACAATATTAGCTATCGTGTGGCAGAATCACAAGACATTTTAGTCACGTTAAGATGCCAGCTTTGAACGACCTTCCTTCCGGCCGTCTACAACACCTACAAAAACGACTACTTCTTACTCATTTTCAAATATGTTTTATAGAAACACACACAAGCGTATTCTTTCTTGCAACCCACCCCCTTCGTGCGCATGCGCGTAGGTTTTACCACTCACGCGGGATCATAAACAAACGCGGGCGTATGTAAGTGAGAAAATAAATAAAACTGTGTAATGTGAAGGGTGATATGTTGTTAGCTCATTGTAGAGCCGGAGAAGCCGCAAATAGAGGTCCACCGTATGCTCCACAGCAGGGAAAATGACTGGCGCTGGATTATAGCGGGTGCAAACTTGCGATGCATCTACCTCACGCTCTGTTCTACTCCCCACCTGGGCCCGGTGTCGAGACAGAGTCAAAAAGACCGGGAACGGAAGTCGGCGTGTGAGGACAAACTTACCGCGTTCAAGGAGGGGAAACGGTAGCGCAGAGGAAACACTGGTTTAAGGTTACTCAAAAATACTTCAAACTGGGCACTCTTAAGCAGTCTACGCACGTGTTTAGCGGCTTTTCTGTGGGACACAAACAAACCCTCCCACCGAAAAATACCGCTTACAGCAGAAAATTCTAAAGATGACTTACTTTGCGCCAAAATGAATACAAGAAAGGATAGGCTTGCACATGCTGCCAGTAGAATTAACACAACTTAGGTAATCCTTTCTAGCGAGCAATTTTTTCGACGGTCGAGGAGGCGCGAGCATCCAAAAGTCACCACATCCGGGTGCAACTGAAAAATCGGAGGATTAGTGGCTGTATGATAATCAATAATCCCTTCTAAACGAGATCATGTTTCAAGATTTAAGTTGGTGTTTAGTGATAAAAGTTACCTTGCCGCAGATAGTGAGCACTGAAGGTGTCATTTAAGTATACTCGACTAATGACCTGGAAGAAAGACACTTCCGCGGATAAAACGCCGACTACGTAAACGTTAGATGAGCAGTGACACCTGAATGGTGCTCATTATAATCATCTTCGTTCGGACACATGTGGATATTGTGCACCTGAATGATCGGCAACAACGCAGAAGAACTATGCAGTATCGAAGCATGAAAATGACGGGAACATAGAAGTCAATAACTGGAAGACGCTAGTCAATGTGTGAAGAACAGGTTCGTAAATCAATCACCCTGGCCACCTCCTAGCGCCTATTCCTTCCTCCAGCGACCGCTGACTGCAGATACTTACGATGAAGTAGTATCCGCTTCAAGTTAAGTATAGACATTTGATTATCCAAATTCCTTGAGTCTGTGAGGCGTTAGCTTTACAAATTTACACTTTCGAACAATTATATAGCCACAAGAGCGGTATGACATTAGTACTACCGCGGATTCAAGTCCCGTGGAGATGTAACGATTCAAAGACAGAGACCAGCTGACTACCGGGTCAGGGTGGGTTTGATATAGGGTGTAGTGACGATAAGCGGAAGGCAGTGATCCAATAAGAAACCGACCGACTCTTGGGTAGTTTGACCAGATTCAGTACGAAGACAAACGTGAGTAGACCCCCAATGGCCCAGCAGTTTTAAAAGGGCAGACCTTACCCTCGGATCTACGGTCCGTTGACGGACAAGCATGTCATCAGAACCAGGAGGTGCTTGGCCATTCGCTCTCGAGGGTGAGTCACTCTGCTCCAAATTGGGCGATGCAGACTTTGAGCGGGACTTTCCGTCGCCCCTACGGTCCCTTCCAGGCACAAGCATCTACAAGGCAGCACAAAATTGGTAAGAGCCCCCAGAGAGTGGGAGAAGGGAATCTAACAGGGTGCAACGCAGCGATATATCGCACGGCTGGAAAGACAGTCCGCGAGGGGTGAAGATAAAAAAGGCGAGGACCACAGTGTGCAGCAGACACTGAGAATCCACCACAGGGTGGACTTCGAAAAATGACCAGCACAGTGGTAGTCGCAGGAGGACTGCAGTCAGTGGGAGGATAACGCTCTGCCGGCAACAAGTTTACGGTCTTGCACCTGGCTCATAGAAAAAAAACTGCAATAAAAACGAAAGTTAGTTGGCTGGCACCTGCGAAAAACTGCATGAAACCTAGGTCAGCGAGGTGGAATAACTCGGGCTAGTTTCTTCATAAAGCTACCGCTGTGGATGAAACGAAAATTCCACCGCAAGTTCCGACGAGATCCACCGTGTGCTCCACAGGAGGGATGGTTACTTGCACTGCAACTAGCGCAATCTCACTTTCCTTACCGGCCTGTGTCACGAAGACCGGATCGGGCGCGGTCGGAGCCGCACCTGACCATGCCGCCACGCTTGACTCGGATGCCACGGAGTTTGAGTGTCATCAAGATCACAGGTGGCTGGTGCGGCGTGAGCATGCACCCCAAGCGTGCCACCACGCCCACCCTGTTTGGAATTTTTTAGAGGAGCGCAACCGGCATTACACCTGCCGTGCCCTGATCTAGCCCCCATGTTGGTCCAGCGCACCTAACATGCAGCCCGTTTAGGGGGCGCAGTTGTGGATGAAAAGAGGACCATGAAATAACGTGTTGCAAAGGGTGCCGGAGGGAGTGGTTCCTTTCCCCATATACTCTGAGGTTATATGGACTGCGAAAAATGTTGAACATACTGGCGTGCTAATAATAACTCTTTTTGTCAACTAATAACTTAAACTCATCGCAGAATTAAACGACCTGGACTGATGGTTCGATTGTGGAAAAATCGGCGACCTCGGTGGAGTTCACAGAAGCGACACTAGGCGCCTGGCTGTAGTAATGCTGTTGCCCCAACCACCCAACCCACAATAACGTATATCATTCAAAAATTTGGGCCTCGTGAACCACAGCCCCGGTCGATCATGCTATTCTGCCTAGCCTAGCCATTGTGCGGCTACTGGCGGTGCTCGAGAGTGAGCCTCAAGGCACAACTGGACGGGTGAGTCCTATAACCAATCAGTGAGCGCCTACTTACCATGGTTAAAAAGATGACTGTTTAAGTAGGTTTTGCGTACCAGTCAATCTCAAATTCACCAAGTGAATACCAACCTGATTTTATAATAGACGTTTTTTGGAAGATTTGAAGGACTTTCATTGACTACTCGATGGTGAAAAATGCGGCGACCTCGGCATGGTTCCAATCCACAATTAATAAAGACAAGGCTTGTGCACGGTTAGCACTCTAACCACCTAGGCTACTCAAGACCCTCGGTCGGGACCTTGTAGTTCACAGGGTTGGAGTGCGAGTTGTACTGGAGCAATGCCTCGTCTATCATAGTTTCCAATTCCACCGAGGCCGCCGAGATATCTTTAAGTTAGGATATTAAGTTCCTCTGTTAATAACCGCCAATTTGCCCAAACATAAAACTTCCTTGCCAATCATCGGATGGATCCCAGATCGATTGCTGTGGAAAACCTGCATGGACAGTCAGATTACCGCATGAGACTTGGCGGACGCTTAACTCAGTCAAAGTGGAAAAAAGGCAAGGCTCTCGGTCGGGACTTTGTAGCTCAGGAGGTTAGAGCACCGGTTGTCAGGATCTCAAATCCCATCGAGGTCGCGGAGCTTTTCACAAACGGGGAGTCAGTTCAAAGTAGGTAGCACAAACTACCCCAATGGTCTAGTAAGCATACTGGCCGACTTTTGCGTGCCCCCTGCAAAAATGGAAAGAAGCAGGAGTGAGTTCGCCCGCGACGTCCGGGACTTCAACCTATAAAATCAGCATATGATGGGGTAGGGATCGTGGATGTGTTCCCCTGGGCGGCAGTTATGCGTCTAATTCCCGGGAAATAAGGGTTAGCGCTAAACTTGAGACAGATATTAAAGTTATCGTTAGGGTTAAGGTACCGATTGAGGTTACGAGTAACGGGTTACGATTAGTATTACGGTATATACCCTTAATTCAGACTGACTTACTCCAAGGTAACGATTCATTTCCGAGGAAATTAAGAGCAACAGCTACGAGTACGGTCTGCGTTAGGGTTAGTGTTAAGGTTATGACAAAGAAAATTTACCGCAACGAGGGAAGCGTTCCTATTCCTTTGCCGTAGGGGGGAGGGGGATGGAGGGGAGCGGGGAGCACATAACGGACCTATTATTTTGCCGGTTGTACAGCACCCGTTAACCAATGTGTTGCTCGACGAAACCATCGACGCAGAATCTGCAAACACCTATGAAACCCGCTGCTAACTTTCAGCCTTCCGGAAAAGTTGTCAGTGACAAAAAAAATACCCAAAAGAGGAAAGGGTATGGGATAGGTACAGATACGATACCCTGAGTTCCATGTGTAGATAGAGCACAGCGCCCTCGTTGGTTGCCGAATTCAGTGTGTAGGGTCGCGTCACCGTCATATCACTTTCGGCCATCAAATGCTTCAGTGGAATGCCACAGGTGCCCAAAAGGAATTCCGTTCGACTGTCTCGGATCTGCGAATGTCAAAAAGAGGGGAAGGGAGAGAGGAGAGCATTTGAGCGTAGCTGTGAGCACAAAAGCGAAGTTCTGAGCAGAGTCAACCTGGGTAAACAACCTTCTCAATAAGTCATTACTAAACATTTGCAGTTGCTGTGAACCGGCCTGGTACTCAAGAAATCCCACGAAACGTATGCGTGGCAGAAGGTTGTCCCAAACACTACCAAGGCACGAAAAAATGCATTAAAACCTATATCTCCTTTTCAGTGAAAAACTACGTGTATTTATAGCAGCCAGTCCAGGTTGGCTAATATCGTGTCCGATCCGCTAAAGAAAGAAGGTTCTAAAGGGCTCGAGTGAAATCTCGCAGACATGGACTAATCAGATCCAACGGTAGCACTATGGACACAGTCAATGCGGGATGCTGCCGATGGTGCGTTCGTGGCATGCAGCGAAGGTGGGGGGGGGGGGGGGGGGGGGGGGGAGAGGTGGGAGCGACACGAGCATGGGATTTTCTGTGAGGTTGACTCCTCCTGGAGGATGTGGACATTCATAACTGCATTCAGATACAACCTGTAGGGACGATGATTTTCCCTATAAGGGCGACCTTCTGTCCACAGAAGGCATGGGCTCGAGCCATGGAAAGGTTTAATCGGTCCAAAGACTTGAAGGGCAGCATATTACTACACCTGATTTTCCGCATCTCCCCTAATCGGAGCAGTTGAAATCACCCCACTCACCTACTCTGCTACTGCGGCCTTTCGAAATCTAGTTTGCTTTTAAAATCCCTCATGGAAATGAACGCTTTGAAGTCCCCCTCACCCCCACTGACCCACTGTCACCAATTTAACCTTCGCTGGCAATGAAACGCCCTGATCCATCAAATACTTATATTTTTTCCTTCTAATACTGGCTGATATTTAAGGTCAGAAATTGCTATTTTGAATCCAGGGAGCGAATGAAAACGCTAGATAGAATGGCACTCATAATGCGCCACCCATATGTGCGACTCCATTGCTCACCAGAGAACCTAATTTTTCATTATTTTTCAGTTCGGTTCAGTTCAGTTTTATTAAGGGAAATATAGGCGAAGCCTTTGAGCTCCGTATTGATGTCAATGACACTGCAAATTAAAAAAGGCTGACATATAATGGACTTTGAACAAAGGGTTATCTCCCCGTTACACTACAGGGCATCGGACAAACAATTATAAAATAGTAAAATAGTTTAATAGGATGTCCTCGCAAAGTAGTGGTAGTGGCCAGCTCAAAGAAGTCGCCAGATGCAAGGCAACAATCCTGACCCCGCAGCATGCGAAAGGCTTGTATTAGGTCGCCGCGTAGCTGTCTATAGTCCAGAAGAAACAGATAAAGATAGGAAAATCGTGTCTCGTAAGGCAGGCAGCTTTGACCTTAAACAAGCTTGATTGCACGTCTTTGGACCTTCTCTAGGGTGTTGTGGTCTTTGACAGACCACGGCCTCCAGGCTTGTATGACAAATTCCAATTGTGGTCGCACGAACATCCTGAAGACCTTATAAAAGCACTTTTTGTTGAACTTTGCAAACGCTCGCTTAATTTGACACAAGCTTGACATGGCAGATTTGCTACTTATATCGACTCACAGTGTATACTACCTCAATTCTAAAGCATGTTTTCGGGCATCAAACACTTATTCTTACCCGGTGTTGGGAGAAATTTACACACAGACAGTGGAGAACTTTCAAAAAACTTATTTTTCTTCACTGCTGTTGCGATCAGGACGTCCTAGCGAACCCTCCCCACTCTAAATCTACGCTGCCTAATGAGACTGCAGAGAGCAAATATGGACGGCGGGTTTTGGGTGCCCTCATATATGACGTTGATAATCGTCTCCACAGGTTCGAAATAACAATTTCCTACCTTTGAAAAAGTCGGTGCATTTCAACCCTACCTGAAAACATGTTCGTGAATGCGGCATAAATAATAAGCATCACCCCCATGAATATGAGATTGAAGAAGAGAGTTGATCTCCAAGAGGATCTGCGAACGCTTCTCCGCCCTTTTAATCAAAAAAACTTGTCTATGACAGTTTTTAACCCTTCGGAAAGGACGTAAGTCTCGCCGACCACAGTCAGATAACCTTGCATGCCCGGGCGGACAAATACATACAATTATATTGCGTAAAAACGCAGTCAGGATTGTTCTGAATGCAATTACTGAGCCACCCAGCGTACGCGCGCGCAGTTTTCAACCAGGATGACACAGCTAGCAGCTGAAAGCTGTGGATTCTGCGCACGCAGCCTCGTCCGCGACCTTGAGAAGGATGCGGCGAATAAGAATCAAAGAGTAAGATCGGCGTTTCCGTCGGAGCAAGTCCGCAGCGTATGCCTGCGACATGGCAAGACTGGAGGCCAACAAATCCTCACAAAATGTAATGTCTACTATCCTGCAAAAAAGGCAATAGAAGAGACCGATGCGCAGACCCAAAATTGGAGACATTTACGAATGAAAGCGGGGAGGGCGGGGGGGGGTTAGCTCACTTCAATATTCAGCCTTTCGATTTCCGGATTTGATAGGAGAAAGTGGTGTATAGACTCCCACAGCGGGTTTTGCGTCCTCTCCTTGACAAAGGTGTTCTGGATGTTATTACCCAGTTGAAGAATGCAGTAGGGCGATGGCTCCTGCACGAACTTCACCCTCTGTGAATCAGGATGACAAGAATCGGGATGGAAGCAGGCATACGGTTGCAGGCAAAAAGAATCAGTCAGCTTTTAGAGTAGACTATCCAGTTTTGGGGACTTACCTCGGGCGACGATGATCACCGCCGGTTAGGGGAAAGGGCGCATACGCATAGAGTAGATGTGCTATCTTATGAAACGTTAATCTAAATTCTTAAATGTGTTTTGGTTTCGAGAAGATTACTTAAGTAGGGTTGCAACACTAATGATCGTGCAGTCTAAACCCAAAAAATTTCCATCACGCAAGAATGGCCGCTTTTAAACGAGCTTCTATTCTACCGCGTGCATTAAAACAATGATTACTTATGCAATAGGAAGAATTTTTCCACAATATAGTTTACACAAAATGTGCACGAAAATCTTCCTTCTTGTACTCATTTCGTAACAGATTACGTCTTCTTCAAATGCTGTGCTTGAAGAAAGGTACCTTTTGGTTCAAAAAACTTTTTATTTGCCGAATATCTTTGAAGCTGACCGGCCTTTGCACTTGCATTCAGCTCCTCCAAAAAAATCAAATACTTCACTACACTTTGAGGAGGAGGACGTCACATGGCGCTCGTACAATTTTCCAATAGATTTGGACCATGTTTTATAAGCAGCATCAATAAATGGAACGGTATGATGCTGTATGAATGGACATCGACTGTCTTAAAATATCAAATAATTTGTAACTTATTTTAAAATCGAAAGATACCCATTGTTTTAGTGCACAACTTAAAGAAGACGTAATTTGCTACGAAATAAGTACGCGAAAGAATGCTTTCTTGCATTTTTAAAATAAATATTTGAATTTATATGGGGATCGAAAATCAACGGGAGAATTCATACTACTGAAGCAGTTGTTTTTGCAGTGTAGCTTTTGCAGGCGGTCAGAAAGAAACCCATTCAAAATCTGGCAGTCTGACGTTCCTGAAATATCTTAAGATTATACTATACGATAAGTAATATTGCAAACCCTGCTCAAGTGATCTCTTCTAATTGAAAAAAAAAAACATTTTGGAATTTTGGCTTACATTTAATGAGATCGTAAATCTATTGTACATCAGCTGCGCTACAGGATGTGAGACGCAGACCGGACGAACCTCTGAATGATTCAGCAAAGAAATCTCCACTGAGGCCAACTAGACCGCGTTTTGGTTTGTCACTGCATCCAGACCAGACCTTGCTCAGTATGATCTCCAAGTGACCGCGGTGAGGACTCAGTGCAAACTAAACCTCAGGTCGGAGGAGAGATCACGATACTAAGTCAACTGGCAACCTGCCAAGCCACATCGGTCAGTGTATCGTGATAGTTTCGAAGCGTGTTCTTCTGCTCGGGGTGACCAGCCAAAGCGATGGAGAGGCCGCAATCCCTCCTCTCTCCGTCATTAAACTGCCGGATAGTCAGGTCGACTGAAGATGCGGTCAGAATCAGTGGTTGAACTGACATCCTCGTTCCGTCCACAGAACGGAGTACAGAGAGACTGGAATGGTAATTTCTGGCTAGTGATCCGTCGTAGCCAGCCATGCCCAACCCCGGTTTAGAGAACGTGAGATGCGAATCCAAAATCTTTGGTTATTGATCGCTGTTGCACAAGTGACCAAATTACAGATCACAGGTCATACTAGCCTGCACTTGGCGCGTGGGTGACGATAAAATAGAAGCCGGAAGGGAAACATTTGAGTTCTTCTGTCTGCGAGCGTCCATGTCACCATTGATTTCAACAAACGAAGACAGCGTCCGCATACTGTGGGCAAAATGTGGCTTGCTTCAAGCTTAAACTCCAGACCTGATATGAGGGTACCAGGCCCAGGTGGGGAAACGAACCAAGAGCGATATAGATGCGTCGATGCGCACATTCGGGGTCAATGGTGGAGGGACAATAAATACATCTAGCAAAAGCATATGCAGATTTTATACATTTAGGTTCAGGTCACCGCGGGCGAACTCATGACTGCCTCTAACCGTCTATGCTGCGAGCTCGCAACACATATCCATTTTCGGGAAATATGAATCATTAGTATAAGTAATGAAGATCCTCAAAAAATGCACAACACGTGAGCGAATTTAAGAAATATGATTTGTTCAGGCAGCTAGGAGTATCTTCTCAGAAGCCCACATTTAATTTTGTGTCAGTTAAGTCTCGACAACTTCCCATGCTAAGTAACTTGGCGCCTTCGTAAAGCGAACTACTACACAACAGCTTGATAGTTCACATATAAGGCTGCGAAGAAGATGAGACGCGATGATTTAAATTCAACTGCCCTGGTGCATTGACAAGAGAAACCTTTTTGAAAGCGTTTACAAGGTATTGTGCTAGCTAAAAAAAACGGAACACTTGGGATGAAAATCTACATTCCTCTATACGCAGGCGAGGTGCTGAGGTGTAGATCACACATGCCTACCTGTGTACGCAATCCACTAAGAGGCGAACCTCCTCCAAATGCGATGGCGATGAGGACAGCCTCGGTCCGCGTTAAAGTTCCCGACGCAAGACGTGAGAAATTGTCCGTGTTTAATTTCCTCAGGGGTGGGATGCTGTTGGTCTGTAAGTCTCTGATTTATACATATGAACAACAGTGTGTCCCAAAAAAACAGGAGACATCCCAGCAGAAAGCTTTAGCCTTGAGACGCAGAACCATGTTCTAGAAGTCACCGCGAACTTTCTAAACAGCGCGCTGCAGACTGCGTGCGTCGGAAGATGGTCAGCGCGGACCCCTATTTTCGGTCAATATACCGTTTAGAAAACCGAATGTGTGTCGCGTGAAGTGCGCCCCAGAGGGACTTCGGCATTTATAGGGTCACCCTGCAGTGCATATGCACTGCAATCGGGTCTAGAACTGGGCGTCGACACAATTCAGAAAATGAAAACAGGGGAACGCTCTGTTTACAGGTTGCTGGACAGAATATATCGGTAGCGATCAGGCCGCTGAATGCACGTGGACATATCTGAAATAGTCCCCTGAAGCTAACGTTGCGGCATGCGTATTCGTTTGCGAATAACTCTAGAAGAGCGAAGACAAAACTACGCGAACAAGATAAATACTGTGGCAGAAGTGGTAGAAATCTACTTGCTTTGACAATTAGGGGTGCAAGTTTAAACCAACCTAAAGCAAGCCAAAAACCGCCATTCGCAAGTGGAAATACTTCCAAGGACAAGACTGCATAGAATTGCATTAGTTTGATAGCTCCAATAAGCATAAAATAGAGAAATCGTTTTTCTGATAAGCGACCTAAAGAATTACAGGGTGGCGAGAAAGAAAGTAGTAATTGTGAAAAATAGAAACGATTTACATTCACAGAAAATGGTATTCGTATATCAACCTTTGCTGATGACAATCCATATAGGAATACGCTTACTCTTGTGGCGAAAAACTCGGCGACCTCTGTGGGTTTCGAATCCACTACACCAAGGGTACGAGTTTCTTAGAAGCGGGAAAATTAAATTACTTAAATCTGCCAAAGCCCATACTAATACATTGTGTCTGGTAGCCATCTGGCGGATTCTGGATTGAGAGATTAGGAAATCCTGCTTGGGCAGTCAGCTTACTGTATCAGAATTGGTGGATTCCATACGCTACAGTAGGCTGGGCGGAGAATATGACCCAAGTGTGATTAAACTCGCGGCTCCCTCGTGAGGCCTCGTGTGCCAGGTGGTTGGCGCGTTCCTCTTTCTGTGTTGGGTTCGAATCCCACTGAGACCGCCAGGTTTTTCACAACAGGGTCAAATAAATCATTGAAATTTGCCAAATACCCTATTAACTTATGCTTGTCAAAAAGGACCTTAAAAGTTACACTAAAACAAGTACTGGGCAGTCCAGTTGTAAACGGCGAATGCGGAAATAAAGGGCAAGAAAGGCTCTGGTAGATGATTCTAGCCTCGCATGCGAGCAAACGGAAACACCTTTACCATTCAAAAATGTGCAAAAACAATAGAAAAGGGGAGATGGCAGCTTACCGAAAGGTTCTTGGCTTGTTCAACCCGGACAAACAGATAGGCGGTGGAGTTGGACTTAAGGGCCGGTGAAGTATCACTGTCACTTTTAGTCTACAATTACAGAAGATGAAGGGTATAGCTTTGGAATAAAATGCAGAAAGTTTGTAGCGAACATTGTGAGAGATTGGCTCAGACAAAAATCACCAAACAAGTCATAAACTTAACACCGAAGCCTGCAATGAGAATGGCCGCTGCGGTTAATAGAGAGTCCACGCCATGTCTGGCATCAATTCAAACATCCGAACCGAATTGGGAGTCTAGCGGCGATCTTGCCCCTGAGCAGATGCATAAACTGGTCATCATCGAATATTCGAGTTTGCAAACAGATGCCATTGGCCAGCTAAGATGGTGCCGTTGGTAAAAAGAAGAGACACGACGTCACGTCTCAGTACGGCGGGAGTCAGAGAAGCCGTCCAGTTGCCAAACCATGAGCTGCTCTTGCTTCATTTGCAGGAGAACAGTTAGACATCTTCAGCATGACGAATTCCGTCTACGGAATTCGAGTCGGATTGTGAATTGATCACCTCCTGCACGGACTTTCCTAGTGAGAGTTGGAGCTAGAGGGGCGTTACTTATCTCGGAAGATGAGAAACAAAGTCGGCGAGGGGGAGGGGTAAACCCACCCTGGTCGTCTTTCTTCTTAACAGATTAAAGCCTTGTCACGCAGCACCCAGCATTCACGACTGTAATTGATGTTTGACACGTAAAGACATTCTATGTGATTGATATATTACTACGAGCACATCTGAAGGCGTAGGAAAATTGCGAAAGTGCAAAAGGACAATGATATCGCCCAGCCTATTTTAGACTGGCCGTAACCTTAAGTGTGTAAATTAGACGCATCACTCTCACGTGTTGTGGTTGGAATCATACTCGATCCCATTCTGTCCGCCCTGCAGCTTGCCCCTAACGGAAACGAACGTCGTCCCAGAGGACACATGACAGTTCAACCATCGATTTCAACGAGATCGAAAAGTTGCACCATCGGGATTCGAGCCCACGACTTCCGGTAACGGAGAGCAGTGCGTTGACCACTAAACTACGACTGTGCAGAGGACATACGATATTTCGACCATCGATTTCGACGAGGTCCATCGCACGCTTCACAGCAGTGACTTGCGCTGCATCAACCACACTCTCTCTTCCTCCCCCACCCATGCCCGATGTCAAGACAAAGTCAAGAAGACCGGAGATAGGAGAAGGCGCAGGTAGATGGCGCGGCCGGGCTCCGTAGGCGTGCCACCATACCCCCCTCATGTTCGGCATTTGTTATGGGAGCGCAACCCGAATAACGCCTGCCGTGCCCTGATGAGGTCCCCGTGTTGTTCCAACGCATCTACCACGTGGCCCATTTAGGGGGCACGCAGAGGACATACGACGACAGTTCGACCGTCGTAGTCCTACGATGCCCACCGTATGCTCCACACCATGGTGGTGCAGGGACGGTGACTTGCACGTGGATTAGTTTTAAGTGATAGTATCCTTGCGCTGCAGCTACCGCACCCTCTCCTTCTCCCCGCACCTGAGCCCGGTGTCATTACAGAGCCAAAAAGACCGGAGGCGGGAGAGGGCGCAAGTGGCTAGCGCGGCCCCTAGGAGTGCCACCACCCCCCCATGTACGGCATTTGTTATTGGAGGGCAACCCAAATAACGCTTGCCATGCCCCGATGTGGCTCCTATTTTGGTCCAACGCATCTACCACGTGACCCGTTTAGGGGGCACAGAGGATCAGAGAAACAGCTATCTGCGCCTGGTTTTTGGTACCTTGATGAGTTGTCTATGCGTGCTTCAGTTAACGGAAACATTTCAACAACCATGCCTTGCTAGGAGCAAAGATACGGTCGGAATGGCTTATATGCCCCCCCCCCGATAATAGAGATAGCCTTGAACTAAATGCCTGGAAGGAGAACTATTCCCGTGACCTAACCCTACCAGTATGCCAACCCTTAACTACCACAGTAATAGTAACCCTAAGCCGGATTTCCCATGGATTCAGCGCAAAGCCATCTGTACTACGGAGGGTTTATGTTAACGGGGGGGGGGGAGACGGAGGCATGGCATAGAAGCTAGCTTTACCAAGAACTCGGCCCCAGAACGCACTCGCTCTGTAGCGTTGGCGGTAGGGATGCCTCGTATAGCCGCCTTAACAGGACACGGGAATAGGAACAGCCAGGCCCGCTTAAAACCCAAGCCTTGACGTCAACCTCAAGGTTAAACCCAACTCTAAACTTAACCGTAACCCTCATCTTAATCCTAAACATAATTTTCCCTTGGAATGCAGTGCAAAGTCACATGCATTGTGAACGGTTCCTTTTCCCATGTCCTGTTTAGACCAGCCAACAAGGCATCTGTACCGCGTTGACGGTTAAAACTACCTCTTTGTGACTTCATGCATTCGAAGGTCTGTACTGGTGCCAGTACCGCTTGTCAATTCTACACCATCCGACAATGTCTAACCCAAGTTACTCAGAGAAAAATTTGCAAGCTCCTATAAACACATTCGTACGGGGACCTCTGCCCTGCCCTCGTCGGGAATTTAGCACAAGGCTACCTCTAATAATGGGGAGTACCTATTCCCGTGTCTAACCAAGGCGGTCTGAAAAGGTGAGTCTAACCCCGGTAACCACATGCTGAAGTAGAGGGCTTCACTGACGGATATTTTCGGACTGTGCGAAAGGTCACAGCCTCTCCTTTTTATCGTCATAGGAGTGGGCCCACGCACCTCTGAAAAGGGCCATCATTTTGGATGGTAAAGGTAACACTAAGGTTCCGCACAAATTACGGTCGATAAAAGATGTCTGAATCAGGGGTGGAGGGAAGGAAGAGTCAAACGGACAAGAGGCATGAGCAGACGGAGTGGATGACAACGTGAGGTGTGCCATGACAATGCCCTCCACCCTCGGTGAGCAGACACTAGCTAACCGGCATTTAGCAAGACGCCCATTCCGGGCTACACAGTGTTACTGAAGGGCGAAAACAATGGACAGGAGCCAGGGCATAGGGAATAAATGAACAGCTATTCCGGGTTTTTTAACTAACCAAAATTGTCGACCGAAAGCAATTTGAGAAGCAAAAAGAATAACTATCTTGGAGGGACCTGGCTATTGTGCTTCCATCGTTGAAATTTAATAGGGGCCATCGAGTTTTTTTACAATTTGGTCACAGAAATGATTCAAAACGACCAAAACCCTGCGCCTGGTAGTCATCTGGTTGATTCTGAGTTGATTGCTTATAAAAACCTCCCTGGAGAGTCCGCATACTGTATCAGAATTGTTAGATGTAACTGGGAGGATAACTTGACCCAAGTGGGCTTAAACTCAGCTCGATGTTGGGGCCTCATAACTCCGATGGTTAGAGCGTTGGCTGGACTAAAGCCTTTCCCCTTGGTAGTCATGGGTTTGTATCCCATCCAGGCCACCGAGTTTTCCACAACTGGGTCAAATGAATTGGAGCTAATTGTCCTCTCTATCCGTAAACTGTTTTGGGCGTTACTGGTTAGGTGCGGGTTCTAGCCGTGGGCGACAACTGCATCCTCCTTAGCCTTCGGTCTTCTGGCGTGATCATGCTAACGGGCCCAAGTGTGATCGGAGGAATGAGGGCGGGAAGAATGCGCTGCGCAAGTCTACTATCACTACGAACTAATTCATGCGCAAAGTCACCATCCCTGCGCCTACATGCCGCGGAGCATCGTCGGAAACGACGGTCTAACTGTCGGATCCCCCCAAAAAGGCCGCGCCGCTGTTGTGTTAGACCAAAAAGGAGCCACTCTTGGGTCGTGACGAGCATTGGTCGGGTTGCGTACAGCCTCTGTGAATCCTAAGCTACATAACTGTGCATGCGTGTGGAACGTCCTATACAGCGATTTGGGTCACATCCGCAACTACGTCCCATCTCAGAAGGGTTGGCTGACAGACCGGGACAGGCCGTTGGTGTATGGGAGGGGAGAGATAGAGCGAGTCCAATACAACCCCTCATTCAATTATTCGTTTCCACGAGCAAAACTGCATTTAAAGTATCACGACACACTAATACTCGTAGCGTTAAGACTTTTCAATTAACGGAATAACTCAGTCAGGCGACAACAGTTGCTGTCCACTTCCATTTGTGCAAGATTCAAAACAGCCTTCTTGAAGCCTGACACTTTGGATCTATCTCCATTCATCTGGGCTTCGTCTTGGCATTGACTGGGGTAGATGAAGTTGGTGAGCACGGTTTGGATGCAGTGGGAAGCCCGGTTCCTTACAAAGGACGTCACCGCGCCCTCGGCATGGCTAGGGTCGAGGTACAGTAGATGTGCTATCTCGTGAAATGTTAACCTAAATTTTGAAACGTGCTTTCGGTTCCTAAAAGGTTACTTAAGTAAAGGGGTAATATTAATAGGCGTAAAACATACTTCCAGGATAGTTCAGTCACCCTGGGATGCCAGCTTTTGACAGACCTGGAAAAAATAGACTCCGAAAAATGACGGCTTAGGTAGTAAGATTTTTTGTCATTGGTTTTCGATGCCCTTACACACAAATATATTTTATAAAACGCGTGCACTGAAGTAGGCTTTCTTGTACTCACTTGGTAGCAAAGTATGTCTTCTTCCAATTTTATACTTGAAGGAAGGTTGCCTTTCAGTTTTTAAAAGAACACATTTCTAAATCCCGAATAACTTTGAAATGCGAGGGTTTCAAACCCACATGCTACACATGTTTTGCGCACTTGGGAAGATTTCATAAAGTGTTCCTAAAAGTTTGCAAAGGTTTTGAACCATGTCGGTTACTTTAGAACAGCATTAATCAATTCACGTATACGATACATTTGTATGGATATTTTATGGTCTTAAAAAAACTGATAATTATAAAATTTTCTAAAGCCGAAAGGTACAGTAGATTGCCTAACTCGTGAAATGTCTATATCAGAATTTGAGGTAGGCATTTTAAGGTGTTAGTTCTGTTTGTTGTATTAAATTGATGAAGAAAAACCTTAATAATAAAGCGATCACCTTAGATCAGTTTATTCAAGGGAAAACGGGGCTAAATGGGGTTCACAAATATGACCCCGACGGCCGTCTGCATTAGAAAGAATGCCCAAAAAGTCACTGCTTCGGTAAATTCTTTAAAGAAATAAGTTATTTTGAGGGTTTTACCAAACACATCGAACGGAATGTACATTTATGGGCAGTCGACTGAAGACACTGAAAATCGTAAAGAATTCGCCTCATTTTCAAAGACTATCTGCAACTCATCGTAATAGAAAACTTGAAATATTTATAGAGAAATTTAACAATAGAATAGTCTTGTTTATATACATCAAATGGTACGTTTACGATTGCACCTGAAGATTCTATTTAAAATTATTAGTCATTGACGGACCTGTGAAAATGTAAGCTTATGAAATATTGTATTCATTTGACGTCCCTATCGGCGCAATGAAGCGAAAATCAGCTTGCCTTGGTCAAAAGAATCTAAGACAATGTACAATCGGAAGAAAAACTACCAATTCTTTTGAAACGGTGTTGGAATATACACTTTCATGTTAGGCTGCTTGATGACGGCCATACTTTACGTTGCGCTTAATCTAGAGGAATATGTATGTGCAAAACTCTGAAAAAAAGACTATTTTCGAAAAGTAATTCAGCTTTTTCTGCTTCATTCACTCGTTTAATTGCATGGTCAGGCTTCCTATACATTTAAAACTTCAGTTTACTCAACTAGGTCAATATTTCACATTTTCATAATCTGTACCTATTCTAAAAAAATTAGCATTTCTGGACAATGTAATATTAATTTGTAAACCAAAAAAGCCATATATTTCCTAACGATCGGTTCTTTATTGATGTAAAATTTTGGTAGACGCAGTGTGCGCTGATTTCGCGAAACGGGCTATAACTCATGAAATCCATCAGATTTCATGAGTTAGGACACCTACTGTACTGTTTCTTCAGGTATCGGCTTTGAAGAATACGTAATTTTTCATGAAATGAGTATGAGAAAGGATATTTTGGAGCATTTTTTCTATAAACATCGACTAAGAGCAACGAAAAATTGCAGTATTTAAGTCTTCAGTTCTTTTTACCGACTGTATAATTTTTTTTGCAGGCGGCCGAGAGGAAGTTCGTTCAAAAGTCAGCGAGATACTCCGGTAAGATAATTAACATTAAGACTCTACCAAAGCGATTTTTTCGAATCTAAAACACATTCCAGAGTTCCTTTTTAACATTTCATAAGCTAGGAAATCTAGTGTATCTCGTTACTGCTCCCTCTCAATGTGACCCCTACAGTACTCTCCTTTGTGCGAAAGTAAAGACCACATCATTCAAACCTGTTATTTGCGGACCACCTCCATTCACACGGGATATGGCCGGGGTGTGAAGGGAGTATGAAAGAAATGCCGCTTCTTTATAAAACTAATTCACACGTAGGCCACCACTGCACACTTAGAATAACTGCGGTTCGCATTGCTTGCGACGGACGAACTACCGTCCTCAAACGCCACTATACGAATTAGTTTGCAATGCGGCCGTGCATCTCGCATGAATGGGAATGTCCTACATGCAGCGGTAAGCACCCATTGACAGTTGATCCTCCTTCCAGTAAGCTAAGTTATCTCGCTAGGCGGTGATCTCCCAAACCATAGCTTTTAGTGGTTCGTGATAGTCTAAAACCCAGTCGGTTAGGTGCTGTGCGTAAGGTAGGCTCTGCTCCGCGTTGGATCGGTCTCAGTGCTTCTACCTCCCCCCAGTAGCCTACTCAAGCCAGTAGGATTGAATACGTTGGGCCACCAGTTAACGTCGGCTCCTGCTGACTCAGGACAGCTCAGTTAGTGCATATCCTGGACCATATTGTCTTGCACACCGGTAATGCAGCTTACCTGAAGGGAGCAGAAGTTGACCAAAGCTATAAGGATAAGCATACCAGCCAAATCCAACGTTCGGCAAAATCTTTCACTAAGGTCACAAAGGCTAACCGATTAGGATGCGCTTGCGGGACAAAATCATGGTTGCATTCCATCCGGGTATATTGCACCTGATCGATTGCATGAAAGTGGATTAACTTGTTCAAGGATGCCTGAACAATAACTAGCTCTCAGGCACAACCTGGAGTTTGACGGTTTAACGCTCTTGAACCAAACCCGCTAGTAAGACCGTCGTTTTCGACGATGTCCACCGTATACTCCCCAAAATGGTGGTGCAGAGACGGCGACTTGCGTTGGATTACCCGAACCAGGTGCAAACAGCAGGAATCGTGGCATTCAAAATATGGCCCTAGTTAAGAGCCATGGCGAGTAGCCACAACTACGGCTGTCGCAAAGGGGAAAATGTCACACAAACCCGCTTTCCGTCGATACGGATAGATCAAAGTTACACTTAAAGAAAACCGGCGAATACATCAGGGAATTGCTATGCTAATGTTGTGCACAACCTATCTTCCAAATAACTGACAGCAGAACAGGTTAAAGTCCTGAGCCACGATGCATGCTTCAATACCACGGATGCCCAACCACTTGCCTTCATTGCGGGTGCGGAATCTATCATTCGTGAAGCCGCAATTATCGAGGAAAGCAGAAATCTGCTACGACAACGAATATCTTCTACACTGATATCCCACAAAAACACAAGACGCTCTTTAAAGCAGAAATTCAAGCACTTCGGACGCTAAAGGCTGAGAAAAACATTGTTATACTTCCAGCCGACAAAGGATGGTCGACGGTTACTTCGAACAAAGAGAAATAGGTCAACAAAGTCAAGACACTTTTGGGCGATAGAACCGCCTATATCCCTCGCGAGGATGGCATGACGAAGACGCTAGTAAGCAATATCAACAAGGACCTGACAAGTCATCGGAAGTCAAAAGCAATAACGCAGACTGACTGCCAAAAGATGAAACCAAAGGACTCAGCACTCGCGAGATTCTATGGCCTCCCTAAGGTCCACAAACCAGGAACCCCCTACGGCCGATCGTCTGTCTAAGAGGCACCCCAACGTTTAGCCTAGCCCAGTGGCTGTTTCAACGTCTCAAGTTTCTAACCCAGGGTTCCACAACAACCGTCCACTCAGCTGAACAATTCGTACGAAAGTTGCAGAGTGTTTGACTTACGGATGAGGAAGTGATGGTATCCTTCGATGTGACGTCACTTTTCACCTCCATCCCACAACATCTCACAGTCGAAACCACAAAAACTCTGCTAGAAGAGCCCTATTATGAGGCGAACACGAAACTCAAAATAAAGTACCGTATCAACCTCCTGAAACACTGCCTGAACACATTCTTCACCTGCAATGGAACCGTGTACGAACAGGTTAAAGGTACGCCAATGGGGCCACCGTTGCCCGGCCTGATTGCTGAGGCAGTATTGCAGAGACTGGAGGCACTGGCGTTCGACCACTATCGACCACGATTGTGGATGCGGTATGTTGATGACGTGAACAACAAACAGCCTTTGTGGTGCTCACGTCTGGCTGGCGAACACGCTCTACGTCCTCGTAAATGAGTCAATGAAATTTCAGTGGAGGAAGTTTTAATTCGTAAAGCGTCCAACCTCGCCCAAGCCGCGAGAAGCAAACGGAGGAAGGCAATTAACGTCGACGACGGCCAGGACAGTTCACTAGCATTCAGGCGGAGAATTCCCGCACACCAGCGCAATGATCGCCGCCACCGTCGCCTACAGGAGAACTGCCTAGCTAGGGGCGACAGGAATAAATCTGCCTAGGATCCTTAAACCATCGTCTTCGTTAGGTAAGGTTGTGTCGGCACCTTTGCGACACATGCAGCTGCGTAGCTGGGTTTGAACCACAATGTCCCTGCGAACGCGCCCCTCTAGCTAGTCAGAAGAGGAGGAGTGTTAGTTGATGGGTTTCACCAGTGCCGACGACGCAGGGCTTGGAAGGTAGAACTTCCGTGATTGTGGCCGAGGGCCGAAACGTTAGGGAACGTTCCTCTTCAGAACGCATTTTTGTCCCAGCAACCGGGAGAAAAACAGCGATAGCTGATAGGAGCGCAAACGCCAAAAAAACACGGTAGCAGCAGCAGCAGAAGAAGCAGCAGCAACAAGAAAAATAAAAGCGTGCCTCGTACGACGGAAGACACCTGTGAGAAGATGGGCAAACGCTTCCTTTTCGTCCAACACACAAAGGACAATCTGTCAAAAATAAAACCAAAAAATGAACGCGAATTCCAACTGTGACAGCCCTGATTTCGCAAATATTGCGGCTTAACAGGTACGCTTAACCAAACATCTGGTAGTCAAATCCTGTTGACATTCTTGGACGTCATCCGAGAGCACAAAAACATTTGGAGGAATATGATAAAAACCAGGCAGTTGATGTCGATGTATCTAAGGAAAGTTGTATCAGTTGAGAGTCCAGATATGCCGATGTTGTACCACAGTGCACAGGACACAGCGGCGAGAGGCTCCGATGATCAGCGGGTCCCTCAGAACTCCTTAGGTGCTTTCTGGACTCGAGTTATGCTTTCGAATTGCTCAGATATTAACGTACGAAGTTGAAGTACATGTCTCCGGACAGGCCCTCCCGGGTTCATCATCATCGGTTCGATGCTCTAGCCGCAGGGCTACGGGCTCATTATCCTATCGGTTTTGATCGGACATATTAGCCGGGTTGGGACTGCGTTCACTGATCGGGTTACGAGACCTCACCCCGTTATGCCTTGGGGTTCAATGTAGTGGCTTTGCGGGCAGTCGCACAGCGAGTAGTATCAATAAAATACTATCGAGAAGAACAAGGGAGACTTAGCGGTCATTTGTGACTTATTAGACATCTTCAGACCGCCATTCCGATCGACTTACTATACTTGCAACATAAATATTAGCGAAGTGTTAACAAGAGCTCCACTTAGTAAACTGTGAGCAAATATTAATGCATATTTATATACTACTAATTGCTGAATGGCAGATTGGGAATCTTACGCGGCCGAAGGTGAGTAAATTGGATTAATCAACTTTCAGATCGAACGCGAAACATCATATCCCGGGTACCTGCACTCTAGGTTCACAGAGTATCTTATAGGAAATGTAAAATGTGCAAAAAGAAGGAAAAATGGGCGAGGGGATAATGACAAAATGCTTACAGCATTCAGGTCCGCTGGTATGGTGGACAGATCGAGCCAGGTCAGTTTCAGGTGGACTTTACCTCGTTTGACACCCTCGAGGGTCACCATCTGCAGAAAAAAATTACAGAAATATAAACCAGAAATATGAAACACAAAACGCCTGCCCTTGACGGGTGTGGGACGTTCGGAGTAGAATAAAGAGCCTAGGCTTCGATTACAAAAACAAAACTGTTTCCCGTCCAAAATTATGTAAAGGGGACGATCTGATAAAGCGCCAGCATCATCAGTGAAACAGAATTGAGTTCAAAATGCGATCACGAGGACTCGGTACCCGCTCGATAAGCGTACTTCTGATGTTGTACTATTAAAGATGACAAGGACAGGACCGGATAAAAAGCCCAGCAATTGCTCCTAGCTGCATTTAAGGTCAACTAGTTTGCTGTGGTGCAATAAAATCCGTCATAAAATTCCATTCTGGCGGTGCATAAAGGCGTGCATACACCTCGCGGGACGTTTCTTGTGTGTGTTCCCAAGATCAGGCAAATTCCCAGTCACGCGGGAGTTTTTTACACCGGTCAGGTCTACCTGCCGGAGAGAGGATCGAAGGGATGACGTCTTGCCTCGGAGGGGCTAACCTATGCTGTGCGCAGGCACTTACGGTGTGACGATTATGCAGCGATCAAGAAGTGCTAGCAACAACGAGGAGTGAGACGGGAAAAGCTATTTCGGGCTTATTTCGGTATCACCAGCCAATCGGGGATCTTTGGACTCTGAGTCTGCGCGCTCTACTAATAAGATCACGAAGCGCCAGTGGGTAGCATTCAAAATCATATAGGGGCGACAGTTGCATTCCCAGGAACAAAATAATTTCAGCCCAATACTAACGCGAACAGACCTTGCTTGATAAATTTTGAAAAAAATACCAGAAAAGTCAAAAAATTGTAAAATCCTAACTGGCGAAAATTTGTTGACGTTGCAAGTTCTTTTCTACTGGAGTGATGGCGACAAGCATGCAAAACACACTATCTGGAATACGTAGCTTTAAGAGATAGTAGATTATAAACAAATTGCAGAATTTGCGCAGTTAACCTAAGTAGGTCAAGGATATTACTCGCCGAGTTAAGCATGCGGAGGAAGCCAGGTCCTCACCTGCGTGCCAGAAAAGCTGGGTGCAAAGCTAGTCGAGCGTCCCAGTTTAAAACTACTCGATGGTCACCAACACTGGCGCCGACGGGAAGATAAAATGACCAGCGCCTGAACAGCCGAACCTAGGTCACGCAGGCGTGTACAGTGATCCGAACGGTTAGAATCGCCATCGCCAGCTTGCGGCGGCGATGATGATGGTGGCGGCGTTGGTGGTGGTGAACCACTTAACATTTTGCGACACCTTATATCTGCGTCTGTGAGATACGCAGTAACTGAAATAGTGCATATACTCCTTTGAGCACTGTGTAGAAGGCATTCACAAAGAGCTAATAACCCAGCCTACTTTGTGATTCAAAGTGAAAAACGAGGTTTGATGCAACCCTCATACCGTCTCTGGGCCAGAGATTTGAAACGGCTTTGTCCCTCGGTTGTTAACCTTTATCTCAATTCATCCCTCAACAGACCAGTGAAATGCTCTGGTAATTAGCAGATACAGTGAAAAAAGTGATAGAAACGTACCGTATCCATAACACCCTGTTGGTAAATGCTGTCAATGGGGATGGAAGCCCTAAAAAGCAGAATATTACATCAGTGGTGGAAAGAATACAGTAGCTGTAATCTTGTAACGGAAAGCAGAATTAATCTGCCGTTGTCTGCAAAAAAAACCGACCTAAAATTCTGGAAGCCAATATGACAGCCAGTGTAGCTCGGTCACTGCTTCGTAGCAGACTGAAATTCTATGCTACGTCTGGTATCAGTTGTTTTGCGATGAGCCTTACCACGAAGTTAGAACTCATTCCCAGTTAGAAATCAAAACCAGCCGGCCGATCCCCTCTCATTTGGTCATCGTCACCACCTCGCCCCACAAATCCGAACCCATTAGATACACCTTTATTATCGCGGATAACTACTCGACTCCGTTTGCCCGAAAAAATAATCGCAGACTCTGATGGAAAAAGTCAACCGGAAAATCTGAAAGCATCGACTTCCAAATGCCTTAGGGGACTAAAGTCTTATTGAGGGGCCACAGAGATGGGCTTCGGGGCGAGCGCATGGGGTTGACCAAGATCAGTGAATTACTTAATTTAGCACAGGGGGACGCACCAAGTGAACTTTTAAGAAGGCACCTTTCCAGCAGCTGACGCTCATGCATTGTTCCCGACTGCTCCCATTCTATACGGCGAGAGCAAGGATAGGGCACCAGCCCAGATCGACTCTAAGTGCACTTCTTGCTATACCTGCTCCTGTGGGGCAGAATACATTGGTCGCACAAGCCGACGTTTGTCCAAAAGAATAAGAGCACCTTCCAGCATGGTAAGAAGTTAAGAAGTTCTGTTCTCGCACAAATGGTAGACAAAAATCATCGCGCAGATGCCTTCCGGGTGATTACACAAGGTCCCTTCAAGCTATTTAAAATACCTAGGACAGCGCATGTTGGCTACGGCAGAGGAAGCTGCCATCATGTTATGCAAACCGGTCCTGCACGCGCAGAACTTCATACAGGCGCCGCAGTTATCATGGCCGAAAGTCACCAATTCAGCTGCCCGGTGGTCGGGGGTTATGATGACTAGCGCACAGACCGGATGGCCGTGATAGGGCCACAAATGGCCACCGTAGTCTCCCTCTGAACATATATATTCATAATATAAAGGCAGTAGGGTGCTCAACGATTGCGACGGAAACGCGATCTCTGACACCCGTTTTTATTCATCCGACGCTTCGAACTCTCATGCGAGCCCAGGAATAAAGGACCGTATGATTCAGTACGTATGTAACACACCGCTGCCGAGGGTGACCTTCAGAGCGCCATTAATTTTTTTACACCGTGCCTGATAGGTGGCTGGCAGATCGATGTGTCTATTAATTCGGTAATCGGTTGAGTGCCACGCTTGCTGCACCAGGCGTCTCCAAATTCTAATGCACTCAAAAGCGAAGTCGTACCCTGGCGAGGACGCGTGGGCTGCTGCCAAGAAACGTTGATTCTTCTGTCTCACAGCGAGGTCGTGTTAGCGCTATCTCGTGCGAACCTGATTGCCGGTTTCACCAGCATAATTAGCTTGACCACAGGTGCAGTCTATCCAATAAATGACAACTGGCGAACACTTCCGTATATGAAGAGCGCGTCCAAACTCGTCGAAAGAAACTTGAGGAAGCGTCAAATACAAGTGTCACACAAACCGACGCAACCAGCTTTTAAACCCTAAAGAAAGGGTTGGCTAGTCAGATAAATAAAGCAGTCGTCTACGAGATTCCATGCAGCACCTGTAGTGCAGCGTATTCTGTGGTCACACAGGAAAATCGGCCTTTACACGCGTACATAAAATCAATTAGCATTAAAGAGGCAATATCACGAGTCCCAAGTTGTTAGGCATACGCAGGAAACTGGACGCAAATTTTCCTGGGAAAAAGGCCGCAGTGTGGGTTTCTGTCCGTCTAAGAAAGGTCAAGAGTGTTTGGAGGCCATATATCCCGATGAATCGTGCATTAAACGACAAAGAGCACAGCAATGGCTTATTGGCAAGAATTAGTAAGCAATGTCAAGCTTTTTCACGCACTGTTAAAATTTTAGCTGTTTGGCATGACAGTTCGACCATCGAGATCGACGAGGTCCACCGTACGCTCCACGGCAGGGTGGTGCAGGAACGGTGACTTGCGCGTGATTTTGTTTAAAGTGATAGTAGCCTTGCGCTGCAGCTACCGCCCACCACCCCCACCTGAGCCCGGTGTCAAGACAGAGTCAGGAAGACCGGAGATGGAAGAGGGCGCGTAAGCTGGCGCGGCCGGAGCCGCCCCTGGGTGTACCACCACACCTGACTCTGATCCCACGGAGTGAGAGTGACATAAAGCTTTTTGGCATAGTTACTGAACGTCGGATGATGACCTGGGGAACCAGCGTCAAAAAATTACAAAATAAAATGTGTTACCCTTCCTAAAGAACTTATTTTCTTCGAACTATATATATGCAGAATGACATTACCGAAAAAATACAAGGGAAACCGGAACGGCCACTGCTGGTTTACAAATTTACCCGCGGCATGCAAAAACCTTACAAAGGAGGGCGTTTACCCGTTATGTTTTAGGTGACGCAGGGAGGAGTGATTTTGGTTTATGCAGTACTGCTGTGATTAATCGCACATTTGAGGCGTTTAGTAGGACAATACAAAAAGCATCAAAACAGAACAGCTGGTACGCGGACGTTTGTTGGAAGAATATAGTTGCAGAAAAGCGTTCATTTCGCCCAAGAACCGCCTCTGTACCTTCCGCATTCCGTCCATGCCCATCGTCCGACGACGGGCTTTTCAACTTGGCCCGCCATCTAACCTCCGATTCGCTCATAGACGCTTTTCTACTGTAATTTGGCAACTGGAATGTTTTGTGTCCATGGGTTTACTTGGATCTGTTGTTTATCCGAACCCTCAGGATTACCAGAATGCGCATGCCCTTGGTGGAAAATGAGGAGCTGACCAAATTATTGTACTCGATAAGTGAGAGATGAGAGAGAGAGAGAGTCTACTAATAAAGAACGTTGGTCGCTCGCCAGATTTATGGCTTTGTTCGCCTGGGCTTTCGAACTCTTGCTGGAGTCCATCGTCAGCAGCAACAAAAATCAGACTAGACGTATGCTTGGATGGCGCATACACGAGCATGAACTGCCTGTGAGACAAAGTGAGGGCTTATCACAAGTGGATTCCCACACCTATGAAACAGGTCACGAGTTTACCTTCGCAGCCACGAAGATAATCGCCCACGCCAGAAGCAAGACATGCAGAGAATTGATTGAAACCTGGGCTCCCGATGAGAACTCGGTCAATCGATTTATCGATCTGGCGCCGGCGTACGGAGCCCTGCGCAATCACCTCCGGACTGGCGTCACTGGTGTCTAATTGGCCTCTACTCCCAATAACTGTTGACAGCATCATAGAATAGGCAACAAATAACGTGGATGATGATGATGTCGTGTGTGTGAGGTGTAGGGGGTACTAGTTATGGGTAGCATCTATCAGGTAGTATTTGGTCGCTCCAACTTTCTTGTATAGGCGGTGAATGCTCCTGTGGCGGCCTCTAACTAGTAGCCAACTCTCACCTGTGGCTCCTCGAAGCTGGTTCTTCCCAGCGGCCACACCCCGGGCAACCGCCACGACCGGCGGGCTATACCAGGTGAGGGTCTCCGGTGTTGTGTGTCTTCACACCCGGTACGTCTGCTCCCTTCCCCTGTTCTTCCCCCCTCCCTCTCCCCTCCTACTTCTACTCTCCCCTCTCCTCCTCTCTCGCTCTCCTCTCCTTGACTCTTACTTCTTCCCTTCCCCTCGCTCCTCACCCTTCCATCCTCCCTCACGGTCGAAAAGGTCCTAAGGCGAGACCGATATGCAATCACGTAGGCGGCCCAGGCGAATCGGTCGTGACCCATAGTGGAGTTCGGTAGCCGTCTGGGATGACTGAGCAGCCCTATTTAGGGACAGCACTGCTTAACCCCTCGCGGGGGAAGGGGCTATAAAAGGTGCCGTAAACAAATGCTGGGTCTCACGACAGATACGGCAGACCATGGCTAGCAGACCTCGATTACATACGGTCGAAAAACTATAAACAATATCAACAACATCTCCTCTCCCAATCCCCCCCCACCGTACCCTCCGCGAACCCCCACGACTGCTCGAGTGAGCTTGCTCACTCTAACAGCCTGGAATGTTCGATCCATTTTAGACAATCCCAGGAGTAACCGACCGGAACGGAGAACGGCGCTAGTCGTTCGGGAACTGGCGCGCTACAAGGTGGACATTGCTGCTCTCAGCGAGACCCGATTCTCTGAACTGGGTCAGCTGGAGAATGTGGGTGCCGGCAACACCTTCTGGAGCGGACAACCAAAGGCAGTGACGCGACGCTGGTGTCGCCTTTGCCATTCGGAACGACGTCGTGGGACGTCTGCCCTGTCTGCCGCAATGATCGCCTGATAAGCCTCCGCCTGCCTCTTCGGGGAGACCATTTCGCCACCATCATCAGCGCCTACACTCCCCCAATGACGAGCTCTGATGCGGCGAAGGACAAATTCTACGAGGACCTGCACGCCTTGCTGGCGACTGTGCCGAAAGAGGACAAGTTAATTGCCCTTGGTGGCTTCAACGCCCGCGTCGGGACGGACCACGATGCCTGGCAGGGAGTGCTGGGTCCCCACGGTCTCGGTAGATGTAACAATAACGGCCTCCTTCTTCTGCGCACGTGTGCGGAACACCGTCTCCTGCTGACCAACACCTTTTTCCGCCTTCCGACGCGGGAGAAGGCCACGTGGATGCACCCTCGGTCGCGGCGCTGGCATCTGCTGGACTATGTTCTCGTCCGGAGGCGAGATCGACAGGGCGTGCTGGTTACAAAGGCGATCCCCGGCGCCGACGGATGGACGGATCACCGCCTCGTCATCTCCAAGAGGAGGCTTCGTCTGCAACCACGGAGAAGGCCCCAAGGTAAGCGACCACAAGATAAGTTGAACACTGCTTTGTTGAATATGCCTGCTCAC